>PPHD01003165.1:0-32546 GCA_002909625.1 Bambusicola thoracicus
CAAATTGTACAAGGTCGCTGCCATTTTTTTTTTTTCCTGTTTGCTTCCCTGACTCCTCAGTGCAAAGAAATAAGGGGTTCTTCATCACTTTTTTGAAGCTGACTCCAAGCCTAACGCAGCTGTTTGAGCTTTAGCCCTCTGGGGTCTGCAGGTCCATGGCACGGCCTTGTAAGAAAGAAGGAAGGGAGAAGCAGGTGGGTGAGGCTGTGTCTGATCAAGTTGACCAGGTGGTGTTGCGGACATGTGGACAGAAGACCTCAAATGCAGATTTGGGGGTGTTCAATGCTGTAGTGAGACAGAGCTGCAGGTCACCTGGTCAAATGCGTATCTGTGTGGATGGGCACGTGGTGTCTGCACATTGTGTGAAGCCAGATAGTTGAACAAATTGTAGCACACGTACAAGGTACTGCAAAAATTGCATTGTCTTGACTGTGCGTTCTGATTTCCAGTTTCCTTTTCCTTCGCTTCTGCTTCTTCCAGTTCCAAGCAGAAAACAGTCCTTCCCCCAGTTGTCTTGAGGTCAGGACCTGGACTGCTCCTGCTGGATGGCCCTACAGGTAGTTCAGCTCCCATTGGAAGCAGCGCACATTTGCATTGCAGCAGGAAAGGGGTTAGCAACCATATTGCGACTCCCAAAGTCTCTATGGCTTCCTCATTGCTCCAGCAGGGAAATAATCTGCACCAGACTTGTTTTCTGGCACAGACTTCCTTCCCTCTGTGCCAGCTCCAATGTGTAGGCTGGCACATTGCAGAAATGAGGGGGCGGGAGGAAAGAGTGGAAACAGAGTCCTGGCTCCATCGCTCCTTGCTCTGACCTGCCCTGGCTGTCCAACCCTCGATGGGAACCTTTGCTTTTGATGAAGCAAATTCTCTGTTTATGGCAGCATGAGGCTGGTGTTAGGGCTCTGCCCTCGTCACCCCAGGGCTTGACAGGAGGATGTACCTCAGAGCAGCGTTGCTCAGACCTTCTCCCCAGTCTTGTCTGCCATACCGGGCACTGTAAGCGTTGCAGGGAAGGGATGCCCTAATGTCATCCAACTCACCGACCTATCAAGTGAAAACTTCTGACTTTTAGAAAATGCGTTTACAGCTCACCTCCCAGATAAGGAGAAGTGCTGCAGGCCTAGAACTCAAGGCAGGGCTTCCCTGTCTCACTGAATACAGGCACTGTCCCTGCCTGCTTGTTGTGCCTCTTGGAGGCAGTCCTTCCAGTGCATACAGTATCTGGATTATCTCTGCAAAAAGTCTATGTGGAACAAAGAAGAGATGGCTGAGCTTGAAAAGCTGTCCATCTCCCAAAACAACTGTTGGTTTTTTTTCTCTTCATCTTTTCAGTTCACCTGTAGTTTATTTACTGTGTTACCATGGTTCATAGGTCAGCATCTCAACCAAAGATCAAGCAAAAGGCATCCCCTTCTCCTTTTCAGGCATTCCAGTTTCTCATGTTCTTCTTTTCCTGATATTGTTTATTGATTATGTTCATTCTCCATCTTCAGGTTTAAAGCTAGGATGTTCTTTCTGCCCAAGATGGTGCCTAGAATAGAAGCAGGAAACTGCTTCCCCTGAACCACTTGTGAAATTCCATCCTAAAGGCAGCTCCATTTGGGAAAAGACATGTGTTAATGTAGTTTAGGTTTGAGTTGCTTCCTTCCAAGCTTGTGCAACCATATAGCTAGTTGAGAAGTACAGAAATGCATGAAAATTCCTGAGTGAATGCTGCAATGGAAGCCTTGGAACTTGACGTGTAAGTTAATTTCTGTGTTCATTTTGCTTTAAAATAAAGGCTGGCTTCATGCTGTTCCGTATGTGAAACAAGAATTTGCCTTGAGCTGCTTTTTTAGTAGCTCTTTAAAATGAAAATTCTTGCAGAGGCAAAGCTGGAAGGAAAGATGTGCGTGTAGTAATGAGGCTGGTATACATGTACTATAGCAGGACGTTAAGCTTGTTGCAAATGACCTTTTGAATTTTTATTATTATATGTATTTTTTTTGTTATGCCTCTGTTCTTTCAAAATATGCTCAAATTCACACACAGCACGCAATGGCACGCAATATCTGACAGGATGCCATTAACATGAGAAGTCTCTGCTGGGGTTAATGTCACATTGCCACCACCAGAACTGAGCCATCTACTCGCAAGAGAGATTGTAGGATTATGCGTTATCTTTCTTATTAACAATGGGACCTTCAACCTGGAGATTAAAGAACAAAAGCCTGGGAAGACAGTTAATTATAGCTTAAGCTTCACACACAGAGTTAATGAATTTTAACATGCCTCAATTAATAACTAATTGAGTTTTGCGCCTCAGCTGTGAATAGAAGTGTAGGGGTGTCCGGGAGAAAAAAAAAATGGGTCTAAAGATGAGCTATTTTAATTGAAATAATGTAGGGTCGTTCTACAGTGGAAATGATAACCTTGTGATGTTTTCATGTTTTTAATGGAAAAGGAAAATTGAATGGGAAATTGTTCACTATGGGAAAAAAAAACAACAATCTTCATGGTGCCAACAAGAAATGGCGTTATTTTGTCACCACTAGTACATGGGTATGTAACACCATGGCTTGGTTCTGGCGGTCAGGTTGTGATCACATCTAACATCATCCATGCACACTGGTGGAAAACATATTGCAAGGGTAAGACCGAGAGCACCTGTATGAGCACGCTGTCAGAGCTGATGGGAGAAGTGCTGCCTGGATGTCTGAGGTGTGTTCATTCAAGGCTGACCATTGGGCTCACATCTGGATGCAAATCTGCATTTGTGCACATCCAGCAGAACCCCAGGGTGAGGGCAGTGGCTGTGGCCAGTCAGGAGCTTCCTTGAGCTTTGACTCTTCAGGGTGGTCCAGAGGGCGTAAGCAGGTGCCAGGAAACCTTCTGATGAATCTGGCCCAATGGGAGTGTTACTTTAAAACTAATGGGAGGTGATGGCCCAGCAGTATGCTAGAGAATGTGTTAAAGCTTTAACTTTTCATTTAGGTTTTTGACAAGACACTGCAGATTATAAATAATGGATGAATTCCCAAAGTATGTCTGCACTTCCTGGCTAACTTCCCACATGGGTGAGCTGTGAGTTTTCTCCTTAATTATCTGTAGGAGAACCTCTGCATATTGCTCTTTAAGCATATAATTATCCTTGATCATTTGGGATGAATTATATGTCCTTAGTAGTGTATGGATGTGGTCCTAACGTAGGACATACAGTCAAGCAGATAAAAAAGCTGTGAAGGACACAGAACAGTTTGTAGTGCTACGGAGAGCCTCAGCTGCCTTCTTTCAAGGATGGAGCATGGTTTTGAGGGATTTAAAAGCTGCTGTGGACCAGATCCTTAAGCACACGTTGACTTCAGAGCATTTCATGTCAATTGGTTATTATTGTAGGGTTTTTTACGTTATTGTGCTCCAAATACAGTATAGCTGCTTTTTAAAATCAAGTACAAAAAGGCCTAGTAAGGATATGGCATCTACTTTCCATTCAGCAATAGGGGCTCGCACCAAAACACTCAGTCTCATACTTCCTGGTCTCTGGAAAATGTAGGTAGGAGGAAGTGATGCATAGCATAGATTTTTTTTGTACCCTCGAATGGATTGTGCCTGGTAGTGCTATTGGTCTAATGAGATATTTTATGTCTTTTTCTATTGAAAGAGGATTATTTTTAAGCCCACAGTTAAGAGAATGTCCAGTATTGTGCTATGATTAGCATATAATTCAGGCTCTGGTGGGACAGAAAAAATTACCAGAGGTGAAGATAGCAAAGGTTAAATTGTGTTGGTCATAGTTAAAAGGAGCAATAAATCCTTGGGAGTACAAAGATAGAGGAATACTCTACCTCAGACAGTCAAGAATTGTGTTCTTTTGAATTTGATACTTTAAATGTAAAAAAAAAAAAAAAAAAAAAAAAAGAATATATATGTTCCATTCTCCTCCTTCAGTAAAATTTATCAAGAATATTTATCAGCAGCTTTAGCCAGAAGGCGGGAAAATACACAAAAGCCGAAGAGTAGCATTAGTTTGTTTTGTTTTACTATTACTGGGTTTTGTTCAATTTGAACACCCTCAGAAGGAGCACTGAGATTATAAGAGAAAGAAAAAAATCATTAATGTCTTAAATGCAGCATTGTGGTGCACCGATCCCTCAGTGTCAACTATTTACACTGAGCTTCTCATCATGCCCTTCACAACTGCCGTACAATAAATAATAAAAGATTAAAACCCTAAACCTGGAAAACTTAGGAAAAAAATATTAGAAAATTTTATTTCAGATTATAAAAATCCTTGAATGATTTACTTTAAGGGACAATTTCATTGCTGCCATGTGCAAGAACTAATGATCACCCAGGGCATCTGATTGGAGAGAACGTTGCTTGGGAAACATAGTCATAGGTAGGTGATAAAGTAATCCTTTCTCCATGACTGCCTCTCTGTCACCAGGATATCTTTTACCATTTGTTACAAGAAAATGATAGTCCACGTACATATTTATATCTGGATGGCAATAACGTTGGCAGTAACATGCACTGAGTGATCCATGTTGTTTTAAGGAGCCCAGCTTGCTTGCCTGCACCAGCGACCCCTGTCCTGCATTTGATTGGGTTAAAATAAGAGTATCTGATGGCCGAGCCAGCTTCTTTCATCTTGATGCTTTCTTTTACAAAGCGCATTGCTTAAACAAAAAACAAAACCGAAAACCACCACTCTGTCTCCTTTCTGGTTTTAGACTAGCAATTCGTTTAATTAGGATGTAGGATCTTTAAGATTCCCCTCCAGAGTACAATGCGTCTTCCGCAGTTTCGGAGAGGAGAGTTGTTGAAATATATGACCAGTTGGTTCCTGCCGTAATGCAAAAGTCTTTCACTGATGGCCACAGGGGAGAGGATGCTAGACCCAGGGTCCCCTTAGCAGAGAGCCCCATTGCAGTAAGTGTGGATTTGATTTTGATTTTTTTTAAAACCCTGCAAAATTAGCACATTTATGCACAGCCTATTGTTAGGCAAAGCTGTCAAATGGAATAGCAGGTGGTGATGGCAAAGCCAAGAAAAAATACAATTAAAAGCAAAAGACACTGTACTGTACTGAAAGTGAATGCCTGAGTTTCTGGATGATTAGGAAGACAATTGCACTCGTTTTCTTATTTCATGGAGGTGCTCTCTACTTTTAATAAATCACACCTGTAGTATTTCCATCCCTTCCTGTTCTCACGTATGTCTCTCAGCCAGCGCCTCACAGTGTGGTTCGTATTGCCAAAGGGCACCGAGAGCATTGTGTAGAACTCCATCTCCCCTTGTCCTTTTGTTTAGCTTAGCAACTCAGAGGAGCTTTGCTTGTTTGCTGTGGAGATTCCCTGTGTGTCGGTAGCTCGGGGAAATCTTCTCCATGCTTCAGAAGCCTTTTTCTTGCCCGTGTCTGACTGCATTTATTCACTTTAGCAACTACTAATTCTCTTTGTTCTTTGCTCAAGAGTTGTTCTCTATTTATCTGTGTTGATTTCAGCATTTGCTATCTTTGAGCCCAGGTACTTAATTGAGATCTAAGAGTAGTTGTCGCGAAAGGAATGTCAAAAATATCAAACTACATCTTACCGATAGGATGGAGTCAGATGCAATCCATGTGAACCTGAGCATAGGGATGCAAATGCCAGTTTGTGAGCCCATGAACAGCCAGCATGCCCCTAAGCTTATGAGTTGAAGGGTATTTAATTTGGATCGTGACACACACAGATGATACTGATCCATTCAATTGCACGTGGAAAAGTGGAATTACATGTGAAAGCTGATGTGGTTATTTTCGTTATTCTTTTGTAGGATTTATAGGTGTGTAATGATGATCTATCTTTAAATGACTTCTCAGAGTATGAAAGTAAGTTTCTTGGAATGGTTTTTATAAACGGACAGCTTCTCTTTTTGATAATTTTTATTCATATTCAGAGCCGATGCTTCAAGGGAAACGGTTAAGAGATTGTAAGCATCATCACTTTTCAGACAGAAATTGACATCTTTGGGGGAGTAGAGTTCAACTGCCTCTCCCCTCACTAGAATAGCAAGGCGAAGGAAAATACGTTTTTTTCTTTAAGCTACTGGAGGATTTTAGTTTTTTCCCCTTCAAAATGTGACAAGTTTAAGCATACAAAAAAATCTGTAACCGTGACTAAGCTGAATGTGACAGCGCTGCTTCTGCAGCGCTCACACCCACCTTGCCGTGGTCCCCTTTACATCGCACACAAAATGCAACGAGCAAACTTTGCAGAAGCCCAAAACTGCTGGGAGGATGGGGTAAAACCTGAGGGCTGGGTGAGCGTAAACCTCTCTATATTCTGCTGCCAACCCCTAGTTGAAAACATGACTATCGGATGGCTGAGAAGGTATTCTAACCTTGATGCTGCTGAATAAGCAGCACAGAACAAGCTGATGGCCCTTTTAATTTGTAGAAGGGCATCGTGGCGGCTCACAAGCTGTGCTGCAGTCCATCCCTCCCCTTCCCCTCGCCTTCTGAAATGCATCCAATGTGGGGCCTGCTTGGCACTACCTCTGCCAGCACAGAAGGGGTGGGAGTGATGCCTGCCAAGCCCCGGACCTTCAGGAGCTGCCAGCAGACCCCACAGATCACTGGCCATGCGTGCATGGTGGTACAACAGGAGCAGTCTGCTCCACGGGGAGCCTCTGAGAATATAGCTCTGCGGTGTCCTGATGCGATCACCGGCGTGTCCATAGCCCGAGCCCCAGAGCGGCAAGCATTTGCATTCACTGGGGTGTGAAGCACTGCTTGGAAAACCTGTGATTCTCTGCTTGTCACACCTCAGGCCCCACCACAGGCACTTGTGCTCTTGCTGAGCCATCAGTGATGCATGGAGGCCAGCCGAGCTCAGCTGTCGTGCAGTGGGAGCCAGCTCAGCGTGGTCTGGTGTGGATGGCTGCACTAGCCCTGCTGCTCGCCACCTCCAGTTCCAGACAGCACACCATGTGCTTGCAAGACAAGTTCAGCAAGGGCAGGTGCCCAATTGTAAGCACACAATGATCTGCGGGTTAGGCACAAGGGTGAAGATGCTACAGATGGTCAGGCTTGGCTGCCATAGGAAATGCTTCTTCCTGTCTTGGGAGGGTAAAATCATAGAATCATAGAGCCATTAAGGTTGGAAAGACCACTACGATCATAAAGCCCAACCCCAACTCACCCCCAGCATGCTCTCTGACCACGTCCCTCAGTGCCACATCTCCACAGTTCTTCAACACCTCCAGGGACAGTGACTCCACCACCTCCCTGGGCACTCATGCCACTGCACCACCACTCCTTCTGAGAAGAAATGTTTCCTAACATCCAACCTGAACCTCCCTTGGCACAGTTTTATCTTAACCCCCTTGCCAGAGTAGCAACCCAAAGGAGCAAGGTGGCTCTTGGAAGGCCCCTAGCCACCACACCTGCTGCTGTAGGTCAGCGGTTTTAACCTCAAGTCTTACTGACTTCACAGAACAGCTTCATAGGCCATCCCTTCTTTGCTTCTTCCTTCACCCTCACAGTAACTGTAAGCAAATGAGCATCAGCCTTCGTGGGCATGAAGCTGGGTTTTGCAGGATGCAAAGTGATGTGATCTGGGAGTACATTAGAGAAAAGCTGGCATTGATTTTGCACTTACGTGGAGGCTCTGCTTTCTTTATCTGGGTATGTGTCTGATATTATTCTTTAACATAAAGAAAATAGAGAATAATGGACTACTTAGGTAACTCTACTGTCATCCTTCCCCCTTAATCTAATTTTTATGTACTTGTTTTACGTGCATCTTGTAATACATGTGCTTTGTTGGTAGCATAGTGTAAAAGCAAGCTTGAAAATACTGTGTTCCACTTTAGCATCCAGCTAATAATGAAAAATGCAATATCTAAACCAGCATATCTCTGTGAACCTGCCAAGAGAACAGGAGAGGAGCCCTCCTCGCTGTTTCCCTGATGGCCCCCTCCTGTGCTGCAAACTTTTTTGTAGCATTCCCACCCTCGTCTTTGAGATGAGTGTTGTTGTAAAGTGATTGCAGAGCAACTGCTATGTGAAGCTGGGTTGCCTAGTCACTAATTAGAAATAAACACAGTGCTGAGGTACCTCATTGGGAAAACATAGCTAAGTTGCAGTGTCACGTTGGAAAACAGTTTGGTACATGAAAGGCATTTTGGCAGGGGTTTAGGCCTTTCTCTTACAGATGTGTGTGCCTGTTGTATTGTCAGACGTTGAGACCTGCTTTTCAGTGAGAACACAGTGCGCAGCAGCAGTATGGAAATTGAGACGGGAAAACATACAAAGAGGTGAAGGAAGGTGTGCAGTGTATGAATGAGAAAAGAACAGGCACCGCTAAGCAGAAGCTGCCTCCAGCCCAATGGCCAATTGTGTGAAGAAGTTTTTAAAATGGTCCCTTTTAGGTTTTTAATTATTTGAGGCAAGGTTTGTCTTTCTGTTGTTCCTTAGGAATCCCTTGGTTCAAGTGCTGACTTGATTGGAAAGCGTTAGATGCTCATTTATAACGTAGAGGTTTGATTTTGGTTAATGTTTAGGGCTAATATTCAGTGTTTTCACTAAGCAAAGTCCACACGCATGTTTTCAAAAGCTGAAAACACGTGCAGTCTTCTAATATGTCCAAAAGGTAATTCTCCTTTGGAGCCAAACTGTTACACAGTGTGTTTTTTGCCCACAAGTTCCTTCTGCTTCACTTAACACCTCCCAAGCATTTGAGGAGAGGACTGTTGTTAAATGGAACCATTTCTTGCGAGGCATCCTTATCCCACAGCTCCTATTCAAAACCACCATCAATGTGCTGTGATCCCTAGAGCACCTCCAAACTGCTTAATTTTTGCTGCCAGCAGTGCTGTGAGATTCACGCCTGGTACTCCTCTCAACATAGGAGGATTGAAAAGAAATGGAAGGAAGATATTTCACCTACTCAGTGCCTACTACACTTGCTTCCTTTGTCCAAGAGTATGGTGCACAAATGTCACCTTTTTGTGCCTCTGCTTTGCCTGAATTGGTTGTATCTTCTCACTTGTTTGCTGTTCCAAATAGACGTTAAGTTTCCAAGCTCCAGAGTAGCAGATTTATGTTCTTCGATGAATTATCTGAAGCAGTCAAACACTGTCATTTCTCTAAAGACCAAGAGGTCCAAAATTTGATACAGACATGATGTGTGTTAGTGACTTGGGCCATCTTTTGAAGCTGTTGTCTGTTCAGGCTGTGTGGAGGACTGGGAGGAAGTGTGGTAGATGAAGTGTGATTTTGGGAAACGTTTCTTCTCAGGAAGACTGGTGAGGCATTGGCACAGGCTGCCCAGGGAGGTGGTGCTGTGACTGTCCCTGGATGTGTTCAAGAACCGAGGAGATGTGGCACTGAGGGACATGATCAGTGGCATGGTGGGAATGGGTTGGGGTTGGACTTTGTGATCTTAGAGGTCTTTTCCAACCTTAATGTTTCTATGATTTTATGACCCCTAAACCTCCAAATGAGATAAGGGTTTTAGATAAGGGAAAAGCATAGCACAGTGCTCGTGGTGTGGTAACCCTGGCATGAAGTTAGTAGAGCCAGATCCTGAGCATTTCCCCTCAGTTCAATAAAGAACTTCTTTCAGTAGTACAGGTGTCAGCCTAAAAGCTGTGATTCAGGCCAAGTAGTGCAGGTGTGAACTTGTGAGCTATTTCACTGCATTGCTTGGAGGAACTCTTGCAGACACTTATTTTGAACCTGTCTTGTACTGCTTGAGCTTAACCTGGTCCCTTGGCGATTTAAGCTATACTTGACATAAACTGGAATGAAATTGATTTCCACTCACCCACACAGAACCTCGCTCAACACGCAGCATTACTTAGAACATTCTCATTGAACGTTTTGCCTGAAGCGTTTTAGGTTTTCTGTTGTTGTTACTGTAATACCGAACAGAGATTTATGATGTACTCCAAGATGATGATTGAATGTATCTGTGCTTCAAGACCCAATCATGCAAGCGGGAATTAAAAAGGATATATTTTTAAGAGGAATACAAACTTCACATCAGTTTCAACAGTTATCAGGGAATCTTTCAAAGCCTACAGCAGAGCTGAGTTTATGTTATTTCTTTTAATATCCAAATGTACTCAAGGTAAGAAATTAGTTAGAGAAATCTTTATAAAAGGGGAGCCAGAGAAAAGACTTGCAACCTACCTGAATGATACATCTCTGGGTATAATTAGAGTTTCTGTATTATTTGGTGCTGATCTTCATTCTTGCTTCTGGTCTGCGTTGTGTTAATTCTGTGTATGGCAGCAAGGTGGTAAATTAGGGTTGTCACCACTTTGTTTTGAGAAATGGAGAGGGCTGCTGTAGATTCCACCTCAAGACCCTGCAGGAAGCCTTCAGGAAGTTTGTTTTCCAAATGGACACTAAAATGTGGGTTGTATTTTCTGAAGTTTTCCTCTTCTTGAGCAGAGCTGTGATTTGGTGCCTTCCTTCCATTTGTAATCATGCTATTGGTTTTCCGAGGGCAGCTCTCATTGCACAAACTCTTGGAAATGAGAGATCCTGTACATCAGTGTGTTGTCAGGGCCAAAGCAACATGCAGTCACCTGCCAAATTCAGACATGTGCCGTGTTCTGCTCTCTCAGCATGTGTCATCTCCACCCCACTCCTACAGAGGGGGGGATGCTCACTGAAAGAAAACAAGTGGAGGTGTTTGAGCAATTGGGCCACCCGCCCATTCTCCAGGAGACCTGCCCATGCAACTGATTTTGAGATGGTTCCAACTATGTCACATCACTTCCATATCATCACTCCACACCAAGAAGCAGATGCAGCAAGATGTTGTATCCCATTTTCCTCTGCCAATGCTTCCTCCCAAGGAGGGACAAAAAGTCTCCCTGGTGATACACTACAGTTATTCTGTTTTTCTGATGAGAAAAGATGCTTAGGCAAGATAAGGACAAACTGGAGCCCAGGCCAGAGAGCAAACTTGAAGACAGGGCAGCCCCCTGTGTGATGGCCACACAGTACTGCTGACATCTCCCAGACCTGGGCCATGCTTCTTGAGCTTGGCTGAGTTCCTGGAGCTGAGACATCTGTACCTGAGAGTCCTCCCTGCAGACATCAGCTGGAAGCTGTGAATGCAGCCAGCAGTGTACCAGTGGGGCAGTGTGTTACTCTGCAGCAATTATTATGGCAATAGGTATTTTGGAAAGCAAAGAATCGCAACTGCTTTCTATTTTATTGACAGTTTCCTTTCTAAACATGTTGCTTGCCTCCAGTTCAAAACGTTCTCTGCAGCGGTTCTCAGAGTACATCTCCCATCACCATTTCTCAGCAACTTGGCAGCAACTCTATTGTGAGAGCAGCAACTTTCATATGGTATGAATTAGATTTGTTTTTTGCTAAAGGCTGTAGGGAGCAATTCTGTTCCCTCCCTTTTTACATGTACAATTTTAAGAGCTGTGCTGTCCCTTTGAAGAGTCAAAACCCCTGAACTTTTGAACCACCTGAGTTCATGCCAAAAGTATGCATTGCCAGATCTGTTTCTCCTGAGCCTTTCTGACCACAGATCCCAAAAGCAGGTGTTCCTATCCCATGTCAAGTTATTCGTACGCTACAAGCTGTGAAATGCGAGTCGGAAGGCAAGTTTCTGAGTGTAGATTAGAGCTGACCTTAGACAAAGTAACTACTATATAAATTCAAGTACAGAATGTATGTGTTGGGAGCTATCTGGCTCTCTGGTTAGATCAAAGATGCAAGCGTCAATTCTGACCACAAACTCATGTGACTGTAGCCACAGGTCGATTCAAACTTGGAGCCAAATTCTTAAAAATGAAATGGGAGAAGATTGAGGACGTTCCATGCTACACCTGGATAAGCATAAAGGAATCAGTTAGACTTGTTAACTAGGCAAGTCTGAATAGAAAGCACTGAAAAGGTAATATCACACAGAGCTGTCATGCATGAGGGTCTACCAGTGCCGTCTTGACCTTACACATGAATGAATGCAGTACTTCAAAGTACTGCATCCCTACTTTGCAGTTGAAGCTCCAGAAAGCCATGAGAAATCAGATTTCCTCCCTAGCGACAAATGAGTTTGCCAAAGCTTTTGTTTCCGCACTGCTAAGGTGATATTCCTCAGGTGATTTGAGTGGGATGATCTCTTAGGCTGCCATGGCCACCCTGTTCCGCCAGAGCCCATGAAGGTGGATCAGTGCATTTTGACCATCCCACCACACCACCACTCATGTAGCCTGGGACCACGAGGAAGGTTAGAAAGCCCTCCTGACCGAATGAAGTTCCTGAAACTGAAGAAGAGGAGAACAGGAAGAGACGTATTGCAGCTCAGACCGTGTTCAGTTTTTGGTGGAGAAATCTGTTAAAGGAGCCAGAATGAAGAAAATGATTAGCAATGTGGCTTGGTTGCAAGTCACAGACTCTGGATGGACCAGCAATAAAAAGCCTGGAGAAGTCTAATGACACTTAGTACATCTTCAGTGAGAGAAGAAGGAAGGATTTCAAACCTTTCCACACCCAGCTGGCAGCCTGCTTGCTCCATTACTGCAAAGTTGTCAATCCGTTGGTATTATTTTAGTTGATTTTTGGCTGAGCAAGCATGCAGCCTTCATCTGCAGCTCTCTAATGCTTCCTGCAAAGCAAGCAGGTCTATGAAAATGTTTTTTTTTCAATGGGTCACATCTCCACAGTGCCCTGGAAAACTGTGGCACCAGTGGAACAGGAAGGTTTTATTGCCACCCACATATAACCCGATGGGTGATGCAAAGCCCAATCCACTAAAGTGCCTAATAAAATCCAAAGGTAACTGAAAAAAACACCTTCAGGTCTGTTGGCACAGGCATGTAGTGAAGTCGTCCCCTTGCTGTTGTCTTGAAAACACTATCCCAGTAATGCTTTATCTGGCCAAATTTGCAGTTAGGTTTCTGCATCTGGTAGCCACGGACTTACAAGTCTGAAGCCAGTGATCAAGGTTTAGTTGCCTGTTTTAAAGCATTTTGAGGTTTTCTTTCACTCATTGGACTCTCAGACTGAAAGGAAAACTCATCAAGAAAGGAGAAAGGACACCAATCTGACACCTTTGCATTAACCTCTCTGGAGTGAAATGGATGGATTTTGTATATCTCGCCATGCGAAATCCTTTCACAGGATCAGAAGCACCTTCCTCCTGCAGGCAAAAGTCAGCAGAACTACTTCTGGAGCCCTAAGTTAGCGCTGCCAGGAGCTGTGCACCTGTTTGCATCAGATTGTCTCAGCCTGACACTGGGAAGGAGCCCCGAAGAAAGAGCAGTTTGCAAATTTGTTGGTTTTCTGATTGCAGCTGATTGCTCAGTTCTGCAGAGGGTTTTCAAAAGGTCACGGTATGTAGCGGAGTGACTCACCGCAGCCTCAGCCCTTGGAGCGTTAGCAGTTGGAGCAGCACCCAGCGTGTTGTTTTCCAGAATATTAATGTTAGCGAAAGGAAAAAAAGACGCTCAGTGTTTTTAAGGATTTGGTTTTGTAAAAGACATCTGGTTTGAAAGATTGTGTTACCTAATGCGTATCTCAATCTTCTGTGGGCTGGTATTTCGCTACATGTGCTGGCTAAGCAGCGGCTCCCTTCCTTCATTTGGATTTTCTTCCTGTGTCCCTTCACTGTTGCCTCTTCCTTAGTAAGCTGTGGCTTTCCAGAAGTTTAAGTGTACCCTCCGTATGGACTCCTTAAAATCCTCCACCTCCTCCCAGCTGCTCCTTTCCCTTTGGCTGTGCTTTGGAGATGGTGGGGAAGGGTTGGGAAATATGACCTAATAGAATCGACGAGCAGATAAGCTGTCTTCCAAGAAGTCCTTTTGTGCAGAGGCAGCAAACAGCTGGTTTCCGTGCCTAGAGATGAACACAAAGCAACTCTTAGCTTTAAATAAGGTGCTGGTTTCCTCCTCTCCTAAGGTGCAACAACGCGCAGAAATTGTCATCAAGCCAATAGCACGTGGCCTTCCTGGCACTGCAGGAAAGTGGTCAAGTACTGGAGGAAGCTATGTCTTTCAAAGGCAGGAGATGATAACTTGCTGCTTGCTCTCTTCCTGCTTGCTGCATTTTAGGACTGACATCACCTTTGTGGTCTGGCCACTGATGAGTCTGGCATGTGGGACTGCAGCTTTCTCGATCCCCAGGATGTTCTGCAGACCAGGATATCCTAAAATAGATCTGATCACAGTTGCTGACTTTCTGGTGCCTGCATCTGCTGAGACTGTGACCTGCAAGCCCTGCCTTACTTCCCCTTTTTTCCCAAAAGGGCCTGTCCTCACCAAATGGTGCCCTGAGTGCATCTCCAGGCACGTTGTTAGGGGTCACCTGGGATACAGGAGGCTATGCACATGGTAGGGGTGTGGCTGCCTGCCATGGGAAAGTGACCTCCTTGTCCTGCTCCGAGCTCTGCACCTAGTCCCTCTGAGCTACAGCATAAAGCATGCCAGCTGAAATGCCGGCCCACGGTCAGGCCCCCTGTTTTCATTATGCCCATGGAGAAGGAAAGGAAGGAAGGAAGAAGAAAAGCTTGCTGCGTTTTTGTTACATCGTTGATAATTAACATACCACAATGCTGTTACAGGTCCCAATAAAAATAAAAAGTCTTTGCAGTGATAATGAGATATTCATGCATGGCAGCTCCGGAGTATAAACTAAACTTTTATGGTATATGTTAGCTACGGTAAATGAAGCGAAACTGGGCTAAATTCATTACGTCCCATCTCAGCCGCATCTCACAAATAACGTGCCTTGAACGTTTTCATCACAAAGTCCATTTCCTCTTGTTGCCAACCGCAGTTAAGCCACGCTGAATATTCTCTCTGCAGAGATGGCGGAACCTGAGTGTGATAAAGGACAGCGGTAAACATTCATTAAGTAATTAATATAACCCGTTTACAAGGAGTACCCGGTAGTCTCAATGTAGGAAATAGCATCTCATGCCTTTTGCTGCTGTCAGAGAATGGGGAGTTCTGCAGTGACAACATCTGGTGCTGCAGCACCAGTGGGTGGGTCCTGGTGGACTCTGGTGGGGAAACTGAGGCACGCAGGGTGGGAATGGGAGAGAAAAGGGTGCCAGCCTTGTGGTTGCATCTGTGAGGTTTATGGCGTTTGTGGTGTTTTCCATCTCAGCTTTTCTGTGGCTTTCCTGGGGTTTGGGAGCAGGGTGGTGTTTAAGTTCATTTTCCAGCTGAATTGACAGCACAAAGCCTGGCATCTTCTGTACCTTTTTTTTTCCTAAAGTGTCTTGCAAACCAAAGAGTGTTGACAAAAAGGTTCTCTCATTTGGCGCTGTTTTCATTAGATAAACCTAGACATTTTTTGCTGATAATACTTGCACCGATTCAGAATTAATCATAGCATAATAGAAGCTGGTAGATATGCTTGTTAATTCTCTATTGAGTCTGCATCCCCATGTTTATTCTCATTTGTTCTGATAAGGTCCATTGTCTCTAATATTGCTTCGTAAAGGGTAAGAAATAAATCAACGGTATTTAGCTTTTCTAACCATCTGGTCTGGCTTACATCCCAAAATCAATTTTTAAGTTGAGCACAGTTCGTGTATTTTTGCCTTGTAACAGAGGATGTCTCCAGGGAGAGAAGGGATGGAGAAGTTCCTACTAATCTCACCCCAGGGATTAATCACTCTCATAGACATCGCACTTCAAACTCTACAGGTTTTTGCTGCTGTCATAGCTTCAGTTGTCGGGCTGTGCTTTCACAAGGCGCCAGTAGGAACCTTTTTCTTTGTCTGAACGGGATTAGTTCTTTGAACAGCAGTGCATGAATTTGAAGGATAAAAGCACTTGGTTTGGACGTGGAGTTTAGTTGCTTTGGTGGCACTCAGATACTGTTAATCTTCAACATGTGTATTCACTATAACACACTTCGAGTCATTATAAAACCATCCTGTGGAGTTAAGCCAATTGTTTTTAAGAGGTGTTGTTAATGTAATGAAATTTAATGCGTTTGGGAGCTACTGTATTGCCACAGATGGGAAATACATCTTGTAAACTATAAATTTTTAAAAATTATTTAGCATTGTCATTGCTATATGGGGCCATGTGGCACTGAGCACAAGATAATTCCACAGTTTTCATTAAAACACACAATAATGAGATACTTAAAGTCCACAGACGATATTTTCAGGAACTATTATAATAATTAGAAAGGAAAATGGGTTTAATAAAAGTTGTAAATGGTGATGACCAGCCAGACCTTGTCCCTTTCTGCAAACCCAATCTGCATTGCACATCTGGGCATGGGAAGTGATGAGTAACAGTAGTTCATATGCACTGCCCAGAAGAGAAGGCACGCGTGTGTTGGGGTTGCTTTGGGACGCAGCAGTGACAAATAACCTTAAGGAGGACAAATCCGTAGAAAAACACATAAATGTTTTTCCAGTTAGTCTTCAACTCTTGGCAACCTGTTGCGGGATGCGTGGGGCTCATTTCCGCAAAGCTATGGAGACTCCTCACTTTGCCATACTGATACAAAAGGATTTGAGCAGAAGTGACAATTGAGAGCCAATATTCAATAGAGCAGACAGGGCACAAGATAGCGGTCAGGGTGGAAAACATGAAGTTACAGTTGTAATCTCTTACTTAATAAGGGTTGTACTCAGATCTGCTTGTACCAAGCAGCGAGATCTGTAGGTGCAACTGATCCTTGCATGGTTACAAAACCACTGTGTTGAATAAGCACTCTGCTAGCTCCAACAGCTGGCAAATCTGTCATCGCAAGGGTCTTGCAAGTGGAGAGAAGTTGCAGTCCCAACTCACAGCTGATGGAGGAACATCTGCAAGCAAGATTCAGATTATTCCACTTGGAGATCCCACATGCAGCAGCTGTGTGATGGAGTGCTGCTCATCTGGGTGGAGAAGCACAGGGTGTCCGTGCTCAGCCTGCAGCTCGCTATCGTTCTGGGCAGCGCTTCAGGCAGTGCTTTCAGCTGAGCTCTGCCCTCCCCTTCTTGGAGAGCAGCCCCCTCGCTAGGAAAACAAAAACAGAGCTATGGTAACCCACTGAATTCTGGCCGCGGTGCGGATGGGCCCCCAGCAAGGGCTGACACGAGGGAGATTTGCTCGAGCTGTTGTGTGCAGCGAGTGCCCTGTTGCAGCCCATCCCTGCTCCAGCATCACCTTTTGGGCGGGCTGTTGGCAACTGACCTAAATTGAGACTGAGCAAAGAGAGCAAGCAGCTGCCCCACCGCTGTTGCTCTGTTTTCAGCGTGGATCGAGCCTCCCTAATCCCCTCGGATTTTGTATCTACCAAAACAGCTTGGGCCCATCAGTAAATTGCAGTGGCATATGGTCCAGGTTTATGAGTAATCTGGCACACGCTTAAGGCAAGGAGGGACGTCATCCTTCAGCAAATACAGAAAATATTGTGGGGCTTTTTTATGACTGTATTTAATATAGTTGATGAGAAAGCTGTGAGAAATGTTTACCATTTAAGTCGGTCCTATTTAACTTCAGCTGTGGGTTGAAGCAGCTACGTAACGAGAAACAAACAGAAATAAAAGTGGTCTCATTGTCCCGCAGGCATTTTGTCAATGGGTGCTGCCCTTACAAGTGCATTTGCAGCCAGGAGAGGAAGCTGTCCCTTGGTGTGACTAGACAGAATGACCCATTAGCCACTTGCAAAAGTCATCTCTATACAGGTGACCAGGTTCCTCTAGATCTGGCGTACATCAGAGGGCATGGACTTATCCCCAAGGGGGAGAGGAGCAGAGTCCAATTTGGGCCTTATCTTGGTGACCTTGAGAGGGAGTGGCCTCAAGTTGAGCCAGGGGAGGCTCAGGTTTGATATTAGGAAACATTTCTTCTCAGAAAGAGCAGGGAGGCACTGGCACAGGCTGGAAGTGGTGGAGTAACCATTCCTGGAGTGTTCAAGGACTGGGAGATGTGGCACTGAGGGATGTGGTCAGTGGGCATGGTGGGGATGGGTCGGGAGTTGGACTTGGTGACCTTAATGTTCTTCTCCAACCTTAATTGTTCTATAATTTATCCCTCCATCTCTTACTGGTGGCATTACTTTTCTCTTCAGCTTAGGCCCATAGGTGGTGGCTCTTCTCTCTTCCCCTACGTTGACCTTGGGCTCAGCCTCCTATCCTGCAGAGATCATGAACTTCCTTTCCCTCATCCCAAAGATTCATATTTCCTCTACATGTTTGGGCTCCAGGAGACCTCTCGCTCTCCAGCTCTTTCCTAATGCTGCAACACTACGCAGTGCTTTGGCAATGTCAGATGTTTTCCAGGGGCTGTGCAGGGTGCAGTGATGGTACAGGGCAGCCCTGAGCTGTGGCTGCTTCATGGGCTTCACTGGGAGCAGTCGAAGCTGCAAGGAAATGTTCAGCTCTCAGATCGAAGGGAACAAAGGGGATAGGCATTTGGTGGTGATGGGAAGAAAAAGGCATTTCTCAAGTAATGAAAACGAAATGGCCTGAAAAAATATTTCTGTGTCATTTTTTTATGCATGAGGAAATGCAGAAGTACTGTGCTTCCCTTTCTGAAGAGAAGATTTCACCTCTGCGGTTCTAAAGCTTGAAAAGCAAATTGCAGAGCCAGAGAAATCAACCTTTCAGCTGACTTACGCGGGCTGGATTGGACACAAACATCGTGTGTCAAATAATATCGCCCTGCAAAAATGAAATACATTTTTAAAAAGGAACTTTTGGTGGTTAGCAGATGGTCTGCTCAGAGGAAATTATTTGAAGTAGCAAAGCCACTCCATCAGCTGGTTTGATTTAGTTACAGATACAGAAATGTTAGTGGCTAGTTTCAGAGAAGTCCTGCGGTCCATATGTTTGTCACTTTGCAGAGAATTTCCATATAGCTTAGTTTAGAGGAACCGGGGGTGCTTGGCGTGATCTTTTTATATCATGAACACAGAAATGTGCTCCACCTAGATGGAGCAGCTCAGCACCTGCATCTGCTTTTCCTGCAGAAGAAGGAGGGGCTTGATGCACATGTCAGGTAGATTGGGGCAGGAGAAGGTCTCAGATTTAGGGTCTCTCCATTACAGCAAGGATGCTCTGACTGTGGCACAAGGATAAAAGCTGTAGCAGTGTGCTACTGACTGGGTTACTCTGTGCACAGCGGTATTTTACATGCTAATGTGGACTTTTTCGAACCATACCCATCAAAGGAGAAAGCACACTTCGCATGGATTGGCAAGTGCAGCCAGGGCAGAACTGCGGGATGTTCTGGGAAGGACCAAGGAAAAGCTGAAGCAAAGAACAGGATTTTCTGACCTACTTCTTGCAGACAGAAAAAAATAGCAACAGAGCTTGGACAGGATTTGCAATATGCTGTGACCACTGCGTCCTCTTTCGAAACTGATTACTGAAATCCAGAATGCTTCACAGTGAGTGCAGTCGGATGCCATCAGGCTCTGCACCAACTTTCGGGGTGTAGTACCAAGGCAGGAAGGTGCAGGTAGGCCATGCAAAGAACACACAGATTGTCAGGAATCTGTCCTGCAGGGTTTCTAACAGCAAAATGGACTGTCGGGAAGCCACTGTTAATTGCCATTAAGTAGCTGAACTGATGTGGTTTGAAATGAGCATCAAAGAGGAGCACAATGATGTCTCATTTGGAAAAAAAAGAAAAAGTGTTTTACAGAACGTATTTACCTCTTTTTGGTGAAAGCAAAACTTACAAAATGATCAGTCTCTGAAAGACAATTTCCTTTACCAAAATCTTCTTGGTCGGAGCTGCATGATGGACTTTGTTCTGATTGTAATATACCTCAAAGATTATATACACTGTAAAAATCTCCCAGCCTTTCCCCATGCAGGAGATGCTCCAGGCCCCGACCATCTTTGTTGCCCTCCTCTGGACTCTTTCTAGAAGCTCCCCGTCCTTCTTGAGCTGGGGAGCCCAGAACCGGCACAGCGCTCCACATGTGGCCTCACCAGGTCAGAGTAGAGGGAGAGGATCACCTCCATCACTGTAGTGGCCATACTCTTTGCAGGACACCCCAAGATACCACTGCCCTTCTTGGCCACAAGGGCACACTGCTGCCTCACATCCAACCTGCTGTCCACCAGGACAGCCAGGTCCTCCTCCACAGAGTTCCTCCCCTGTAGGTCAGCCCCCAGCCTGTACTGATGTGTGCAGTCATTCCTTGCCACATGCAGGACCCTACATTGCCCCTTGTTGAACCTCATGGGGTTTCTCTCCACCCAACTGTCCAATCTGTTCAGGTCAATAACTAGTCTTGACCATCAGAGGTGGTGGAGTAGAAAGTCTCTGGACTTCTTTGCTTCATAGAGCACTTGTCACCTCCTTTCCAGCTTTTGACTTAGCAGAACACAAAATATCTTGTGGCTAGCATTTAGGGGAAACAGGTTAACCCCATCTGGTTAAAACGTGACACAGATAGTCAGCTGCGGCCAGCAACCTCTTGGCTCTTGGACCTGCAACCCCTTCTCATTCATTTGTTTCTAAGGCAAATTGCTGAAGCTCCAAGCAGGAGGCTGAAGTTTCCTCTAGTCCCTGGGAAGCCAAGGGCATCTGCTCACCATTCTAATTTTAAGCACATGATGACAGGATCTTCACATGCTTGGTTACTCTTTCTGATTCTATGGTTGTTTCCTTCAATCAGGGACACAGCCCCACCTTGCCCTGCTTTCTTGACAATGTCTTTCCTGAAGAGCAGCCAACGTGCTCCTTGTACCCTTGATGTAAGCGTGGCAGTGGCATCACGTAGGCCATTTTTTTTTTAATTTTTTTTTTTGGCCAGAGGATTTGTGCTTTTGTTCTAAAGATGAATTCATCCCTAAGTGTTGAGTACACTTTGGTCTCTGATTCCTCTTCTGTGTCTCCTGAACCCACACTAGAAACTTGTCTTGACATCTAGGCTGTATTTTCCAGGCCCTTAATTTCACCCAGCTGCTCATACATTGGCTTTTCACTGCCCATAACAAGTTTCATACACCACCAATCATACGCCAGTGCCAGCACTCAGAGAAAAATCCTAGTAGCAAGACAGCGTAACATTCATTGTCAGCAACTGCGCCTAATGTATTGCAGTGATGCTCAGTGCCAGCAAGTTTTCTCCTTGGTAGGAGTAACACTAGGGCTGAGCCTAATGGCCATGGGCTGTGTCAGCACGGCCAGAGCTTGGGTTGACCCCACACTCTACCCCATCCTGCAGTGAGCCCCTGAGCCAGGTCTGTGGGGCCACTCGGAAGAGGCAGCTCTGATGCACCGTTTCATGTGGGAAATCTACCTCTTTGTTGTGCCCAGAGCTAATGCAGGAGGAAGAAAGTGGCATTTCCTCAAGTGTGGGGAGTAGCTCTGGCCTTAAAGATACCTTCTCTACAGGTAGTATTGCATGAAAAAAGAAGGGAAGAAAAAGAAAAGAATTCTCAGATTGGTGTCTCTCAGCCTATTCTTAGTAACCTTGATGTTCTGTTTTTATCTCGATGATTCAGAATTTGTATCTGTCGCCATGCACGCACACAAAGCTGCTGCTACAGGACTCACTCTGTATCCCTGAAAGCCTAAGGAGTTAAACCGCTTTTAAATGGGCCTATTCATGCTAATAAAGAGCCTTGGAAGTGGTCCAGCCAGCAGACACCTGGGTATTATCCGAGCATCTGACACCCCCAGAGAACCAGAGCCATGATGAGCTTTATAGACTAACAGAAATCTTGAAAAAGAAAGGAGGCTTTCCATAGAAAATGGATTTTCAGGGCCAGCTGAAGGACATGACGTTCAAGATCATTGCTTTAAAATAATTTTTGCTGCAGTTAATGTGAAGCAAAGAAGAAAAGAAAACCCAAGACAGTGAAAGGATAATTAATTCTGAGTTTGAACTGCAATTTGAAAGGGCTATATTGTGAAGTGACCCTTTACCAACTTCTATCTGAACTGGCACTTCTCATAAAACCCTCTTGCAGATGAAATGTAGTGTTGTTTTACTTTTACACCATATGTTTGTTCTCCCGCACCGTTATGGAATGACCTTGAATCCAAACCTTGCCTGGAAGAGCCAGATATTGTCTCGGCCTTTGCCACAGCGCAGCTCTCTCCACAACAAATCCCAGCTCCCCTCAGTCTTCTGGCATGGCAGTGGGCTGCCCCCTGAGCCCATCTATCAGAGGGCCCTTTTTCCTTACTTCTTCCTTCCTTCCTTCTCCTAGAGCAAGCGTAACCTGCACCTTTGCCATGATGTTTGTGGTTCTGGTTCTACCACAGGTGTTTTGCCCCACAGAGCTTTGCTTCTCTGCAAAGCATCCACCTCTACGTGAGCTTACTCTGAGCCATAACACTCCCTGGCTCTGTTCTCATCCACCTAGCATGGCTCCTTCATTTCGAGTAGATTTTGCACTAAATTTCCCCGGCAGCTTTTACTAGGAGGTGTTCCACAGGCAAAAGCCTGCACAGAATACAGTGTTTATTACCGGGCAATTCCTCTGTAATTTGAAAAATATATATTTCTGGCCTACTCCTTCTTCCTCGGCTTACAAAGAATCAAAACAAAAAGCATCAAGGCCAGGACTCTAATGAGATTCGCATTTTGGACATCATATTAGTACAATAATGCATTTCACACTGTTGTTTCCTAATTTGCCTAATCAAATAAAAGGAGATCAAGCATTACATCGCCCAGCCTCTCCGTTCCAACAAGGTAACACCGAACCCATCCGTTTTGCAGTTCAATTAATTTTCCCTATGCAGGTTGGCTTAAGCGCATAATTTAATCAGCATTTTGCAGTTCTGTCAATAGATACAAAACATTCAGGGTGTTGACAATACCCTGAGCAGCTGTCTCGAGTACTAAGGAATTGTTGAGAGCATGGATAATACAGAGAGGTTTTTGGAAGGAGTAAAAGCACTATGGGATGCCGGATGAGATGCTTTCTGAATGCCTTGGTGATGGATGCATGTTCATCACTTCAGTATTTTGTTGCCCTGTTAACAGAATGCTTTGCTTTAGCACTGTAGTCAGACCAGACAGGTTCACCCGGTCTGTCAGAAACCTGTAAGTTTGGATATGAGGAAACATTTCTTCTCAGAAAGAGTGGTGCTGCAGTGGCACAGGCTGCCCAGGGAGGTGGTGGAGTCACCGTCCCTGGAGGTGATCATGAACCATGGAGATGTGGCACTGGGGGACGTGGTCAGTGGGCATGGTGGGGATGGGTTGGTGTTGCGTCACTGTCACCTCTGCAAGTGCTGCTCTCCTGAAATAGAATGGAGACTTGAGCAGGAGAACTGGAGAGCACATGTTTTAGAGGGAAACCAGTCAATAGGTTGGGCTTGGGCTTTGGGATCTGCATTTCAGCACTTGTGATGTAATAGTGAGAAATGATGTTAGTAACAACAAGCCCAAAGGATAAAAAAAATTTTAGTTTTTCTACATTTGTCTGTAGGTGTTTTCCACTGATGAGTGTGTTGCAAAACCACTTCTGTGCAAATGGCACTTTACCTCAAAAAGGTGCATTCTCTTTACCAGCCATCTTTCATGAGATGTTGTGTATCTTGTGTAGCTCGTGCCGGTTGCAACAGTACTGGGTGGACAGGGTTGGTCAGTCCCCGTGGATGTGTTTGTGAGGTGAGGAACCACTGTGGAGCTCCTGGGCTTGGTGGTGGCTGTTGGTGGCTCATCGTTGCCAAATACGTTTAGTTTCTCCATTAGCCAGAAGTTTAATAATGGGCAAATCTATGTTGAAAGAAGCATCAGTTTAAGACAGCTTAAGGCAGCTGGGCACAATCCTGCAAACTACTTCACTGTCTGTTGGATATAGACTTCAACAAGTCCCAGCAGCAACGTGGAAGGCAGCAGCTACAGCCATACCAAACCAGCTGAGCTCACCCCTATGGATTCCATTTGGGGAAAATCAGCTCATTTACAAATAAGGCAGAAAAAAACAAGTGGGGGAAAAAAAAAGTGTGAACTAAATAATATGACTTTGGTGCAAACATGTAGATCAACCGCTTGCTTTTCCATAGGATGCAGAGCCATCCTTGCAATGCAGTAAGAATCATTGCAAGTTTACTGCCAAAACCTAAAAAATCATCAAATAGAGGCGGTTTCTTGTATCCAAAGTCCCTCATTATATTAAAAAAATTATTGCAGCAGAAAATTTACAAGTGCATCACAGGACCCACTTGTACTGTTAAACAGATGGCACCTACACAAGACCCAAAAATATATAACAATTTTAATTGAGCCAATGCGAAACAGATTTGTGAAATAAAATAGTACATGCCAGGTCTAATAAGGCTTTTACTAGAAATTTTGACATAAAGTAATTTTGTAACAGCTCAAGAGGTATTTAAAAAATGCTCATTAGCAAATGTAACGTTTACTTCTCCTGCTTACTGTCATCCCTTTAGTTTTTTATAGGTATGGTCCTACCTGCTTTATATTTTCCCCTCTTGGTATAATTTTTCCACCTTCTTGTGCCATCTGATGTTTCCTATTGTAATGATGCCATTTTCACATTCAGCTCCTCGGGCTGGGTCCTATTCTCCTTGCTGGAGACAACAGCAAGACCCACCGATCTCCTTAAGCAGTCTCATGAATAGAAATCATACTGAAGCTTGTCTTCTACCGCAGTGACCCTGTTACTTATTCTCATTCATCTGATGGTGTATAACAGTGCAAAAGTTTTGTCTCCTTCTCCTACCATTGTGCTCCTTCTCCTAATTCCTCATTTTCTCTGAACTAGCTACTGTAGGCATGTGCTTGGTGCAGGACATCCTGACAGCTGCTTAGGGGATGGGGCACATTCAGCAGCATGGAAGAGGCATGGGCATGCGGGGCAGTCAAGCCCTACTTCCCTGCATTGTGGCTTTTAGCTACTCAAATCCTATTCGTCTTGTGAGCAAGAAGTTCCAGTGAGCTAAAATCTGAAGACAGATGGTGATGGCACCTTCACTGCTTCCCAATGAGCTAGAAAAAAAAGAGAAAACCATTCTGCAGAAGACCAGTGTTATTTTAGCCATGAGGTAGCAGTCAATAAGTGCAGATAAAATGTGTATTTTCCCCACCTGGAAAAATGTCGTCGATAGTGCTCAGTTTCTTTACCCATCCCTACAGATGGAGCTGTGGTGAATAGAAGAGAGACTCAGCCAGCTGCAGGAGGACTGCTTTTAGTCCTCCTATCCTCCGCTCCCTTTCCACGTGCAGGGAGGATAAGCAAGAGCTGCAACCTCGCTACTGGTGGCTTCCTCTTGTTTTCTTAATATGTCAGCGTGATTTGAATTGTAAAGACATGCTTAAAAGTGAAAACAATGAGCAGTGCAGTCTGATGTCACCACTAATTTCATAGAGACCGGATAACTGTGTATTCATAGTCCTTCAAAATTACGGGTAAGAGACATACACATGACTTGCATGAGGTGCTTCTCACCAAGACCAATAAATATGATGGTATCTTCAGCCTCAAATAACATTAAAAAAAAAAAAAGAGGAGAGCCAGGATTGCAACCACAATGTGTACATTATAACATCTGAATATGTTGACGCTGAGTAACTATCCGTATGTGAAATACAGAGTTGTGATGTCGCATTAAGGACGATGAAACGAGGATAAATGTGGCGTGGTGATTTCCTGCAGGAAAAACACTGGTGTGAATGGAGAGCAGGCAGCCCGGGTTCTCGTGCCGTGTTTCTGACTCTGAACAAACCTCCATCATGGCACTGGAGAAAATGCCTTACTTACCTTAGGAATATCAGCCTGATGGGTCTCCCTTTGTTTAAGCCCAGTGGATTAATGTTTGATGAAAGCCATAGTTCTTGTTAAATTAAAAACCGACTAAAAGGAAACACTTAAAAAATCATTTTCCTACTATTTCATATTAACTCCAGCCAATTAAATTGCCCTATTATCAATATGTATTAAATAAAAACAGCCTTGTCATATTTAGGCTACTCTGCTGTCCACAGTACTGTTTCCACTGATATAAATCCTGCTTTATCTTTGTTGTAACTGAGCTCTCAAAGGCTGCCTGGTGCTATTTCTATGCACTTTTGCACATTGCTCTTCAGGAGGAAATGTTTCATCAGCGTGCAGTGCTTGTTGGAGACATTCTGATACGTGGGGAGGTGTGCGTTCTGCTTCCTGGCATGGTCAAGTCGAAGAAGCATCAGAAAATCCCTTAAAAAATCAGAGATCATCACAAAGTGCTGCTTGTGCCTCATGCAGACGCAGTTTTGTTTCAGCAGCTCGCCCATGAGCAGCACTTGCAGACACTGAGCATTACCGGATAATCTAGCATGAAGACAGAGAGACCAATTTTCTGTTTTCCTCATATTTCAGACTTTTCTGCTCCCTCATCCTGCATCTGAAACACGTTTTGGTGTAGCCGGTGGAATCTCTGTGAGAATCCACGTAGTTTTTATTTCGCATCCTCTGGAATCGATGCTCCCTAATTGCTGTGGCTCTCCCAGTACATCGCAGTATGCTGTCAGCACGCTGTCTGCATGAGCAAGGTGTGTGCCATTTACCAAGCTGTACTGCAGTGAACTTTGTCATTCAGGTCTGTGCTGTACAAGGCACGTGCAGGTACGTGAAATAACATACTGCTCACTGGGAAACTTGTTCCAAAGGCATCTCTCAGACCTTTTTTGAATTGCCACCTAACAGGATTTTAGCAATTCATTCTTTGCTGTATGTTGATCTTCATATTTACAACATAAAGTAGCCAAGCGTGCCACGTTTTGCGTGGGAAGTTGCATGTTTTGTACCCTCCTGTTCTCTGCAGAGACCAAACCGGGGTGTCCCAGGCTCTGGTTACAGGACCCAAACCATAGCGCAGCCCACCAGGGCCAGCGTGCATGCATTTGTACGGCCTGTCATCGGTGTGACAGTCTGGGTGTCGGGCTCACCTTATCTGGGGTGGGAACCCAGAGCTGATGTTCATGGAAAGCAGCACACCTTACAGGGAAGAGACACTCGCTCCGAATATATAAGCACTTTATCCCATCGTTTTCTGAGAGACCTGAGGCCTCCTAAACCATTGAAGGGTTGCACCAACCTCTGCCTGTGGTTACTCTTCATGCGTATTCTGAGGGTTGCCTTGACACAAAAATAAGATACTGAAATAAGAGAAGGCATCTTCTTTCAGCATCTATTCAAACTGGAGATGTTGCTTCTAAGTAGAAAGTTTCCTGGGTTGCTCTAATGCTGATTTCTTTTATCAAGACACTGTTAGGTTTGGTTGGGCAGGCCCAAAGAGATCGATCCAACAAGCATCTTTTCCTAAGGAGATACCCAAGGTACGAAATGGTGCAATGTATGAAATACTGCATTAAGCCCACCGATGATGTTTTTCCTCAAACATTTTGAGCTGTCGTGCCGAGTAAGTCTTACCTTGTGTCATTTTGAATCAGTGGATTTTAAACCACGATTACCTTGTGCCTCTTGCCCCCCAAATTATTTGTGACAGATATTCCGCACTGTATAATAATGAAACTCTTAGGGTGTTCTCTTCAGCTAAATGAAAAGTGTAACATAGAGCAATATCATGCCAATTAGAAGGGAAAATCAGTGTAGATACCTGAAATACGTTTTTGCTCGGTATCAGCCGCTCAGTGAAAAATTGAGCATTCTGCAGTTTCTAATGAATACAGATAGACAGCTATAGAGAAAAAGATTATGAGTGGATTTATATCTCTGTGGCTCTGTTTCTTACACATATTCTTTGAGAGACAGCAGATACATGCGAGGAAAAAATCCTCTTCATCTGCATGTTTTTCTATTATGCAACACACTGCTCAGAATGCAAGCTGACAATACCAGAGATAACTCAAAAGAAGTGTAGTGTTTACATTAAAAATGGAGGAAAAAGAAGTAAAAGTGAGAAGAGTTGTTTTTAACTTCATCTGATGAGATCTGTGTTTCAGCCCAGGCTGCTCCAGCATTGTGAGTAAAAGTGCCGAGCCTCTTGTGTCTTAGCAGACCTCTTTAGCTTGGGTTCTCCATCTCATGTTCGGCTGCAGGACACCCAGAAGCTTAGTCAATGGCTTGAAATAAG
The DNA here is from genome assembly GCA_002909625.1 of Bambusicola thoracicus. Classification (NCBI taxonomy): domain Eukaryota; kingdom Metazoa; phylum Chordata; class Aves; order Galliformes; family Phasianidae; genus Bambusicola; species Bambusicola thoracicus. The sequence continues at coordinate 27,973 of PPHD01003165.1, forward strand.
CCGAAGGCAGTTAGTGGCTAGAAGTAAGCCAAAGGCTTGTCGATGGTTGGGCTTCATGAGTGAGATCAGCTTTCATAAGATTCTGCGTTGGCCATTCCCAACCGTGGACCATTTGTGTCAGAGCTGCAATTACGCTGGGTACAGTGGTGAAGACCCAGCACTGCAGGCACCTCATGGCTGCGTGTGGACTTCTGTTGCTGTATACTGTATTACCAGAGTCTGATGTGTTGTACAGAACCGTGGGACAATCGGAAGCCCTTGAGTTGGGCTGCGACCAGTTTTTCTAGCACACCACATGATGCCACAGGTAGACCACCATGGATAGATGGTCTGCCTGCCAAAGTTAGTGGCTGCATTGCTGGCCAGGTGAAGTTGGCTCTTGTGTAGACAACACGGGACTGGGGGAAGGAGAAGAAGAGAAGCTCACAGACTTAGGTAATCACTTTATTTATAGGTAATGTGCACACATCGTTGTTGATGATGAGGCTACCAGTGACATAAATAAACTCAAGCAAAAGATGTAAGCGAGTGGATATACATGAAGGCTTCTTTGGGCAGTGCCACGAATTTGGACATCGACCAAAAGAATTATTTATGTCCCTTGTGATTTCAATGAAGAGCACAAAGGAGATAATTAGACCAGGATGCTTCGCATTGCTCTTTCCATCTTGCACACATTCATGCCCACCAAATGTGAAATGTTCGCCTTTTCCCCTCAAACGTGATGGTTGTTGAACTTATTTTTAGTGTCATTTGATAAGCCTCCCTGCTCGCAGAGAGACATCCCACTGACCCAGCCACTGGTCATTGTCTATACCAGTTCCCATCAAAGCAGGCGCGCTTTGTCAGGTTTCGACTCGAATATCCATTTTGCATCTGAAGTACAGTATCGAAAGTGACTGGATCATTTGAGCCTTTTTCTTCAGCTGCTCCCTCCTTCCTCCCCCACAGTGTTTCCGCTCACGCTAACATAATTTGGCATCATCGACGTGACACGACACTGGTTTTTCTAAAAAATTATAATACATACATTGTCGATGTTTTATGATGGCCGGCGCTCCCGTAAATTTAATTCCTAAATTGATGGAAGGAGGTCTTTTTCCATTGCTGAATCTTAACCAATGCTCGGTGCCCCCTCGAAAACCGAGTAATGCACATACAGTAATAGGTCATTCAATGTCAAAAAGCATAAAAAAGATGAGCAAAATCTTCACAGGCTGCTGCTTGCTGTTGCCTTTAATTATATTAATTAAACTTTGAAATTCTCATGCAAAGAGAGTTGCTGGCTTGTGACGCTGAAGAGCCCTTGGAGATTCGGGGGGGAAAAAAACCCTGAGATACCAGCTTAGTGGCTACTGCTTTTTTCATCTAAAAAAAAAATAATACATAAGCCTACTACTGCTAGGTATGTTTATAGATGATGATGTTTTATGCGCTACTGAACTTTGAATGCAGGAAGGGGGAAAAAACCACCAGCCACAGTGTCAAGGTCTTGAAGCATCAGTCCCTCAAACTCCGCTCAAGATCTCTGGTTACAGGCTGTCTTCCTGTGCAATAACGCTCTATTAATTTTCTTCCTGTCCCGGGTGCATAATGAAAGAAAGGTGTCTTCAAAAACTAAAGGGCAAAGTCTTGCTCGCTACCAATACCTTGAGGCATCCTGTCTACATTTTGTCATGCGTGTGCACTTTTCAGTGTTAGAATGACAAGATTTCCAGTCAGAAGGTTCCCGTAAGGCACAGTGCGATGGGAGACTCGGAAGGATTTTGTGATCTGACATCGCTGTAAGGCAGTGAACTCTTGCGTTTGCTGAGCCTGGTGGGAAGCTTTATCCTCCGCCCATGGCAAACAGTCCCTATTTACATAACACGTGCCGTCTTTGCGTCTGAGAAACTCTGCATCTCCCCTAAAAGCACATTATGTCCTGAGAATTCGCAGTCCTTAAAAAAGTAATGAAAATAGAAAAACATTATTATCTTTGGTTGTCTGTGCTCTCCCTTTTGTGTTCTATAAAGCAGAGGCATAGGAGTCAATGCTTCTTGTCACTGTTGCAAGTCACGGAGTAGGAGTGTACCGTGGTGGAACACCAGAGCTTGGCGCAGTGATGCTGGCTCCTGGTAGGGGGAATGCAGAAACCTTCTGAGTTCGGGCTGAAGGTGCTCCAAGAAACGTGGGGAAGTGCTTGGTTCTCTCTGCTTGATTGGAAAGTGGCAGTGTGGTTGTATTTCCTCCTTGTATCCTCTTCTCCTCCTCTACTGAGACTGAACTCGGGTGAAGTTAATACATCGGCCCTGAGTGGGGAAAAGAGAGAAGATTTTATTGGTTGATGAAGTAATGAATGCAACCAAGACTTTCAAACGTTGAATATTACATGCTAAAGGAAGGCTGTAATTTAAATTCAGATGTTTGCGAAAATAACATACCCATAGCAAACATTTTAAGAATTAATGGAAATTACCCAGAGTAAGGGACTACATTTGACTTACAAATTTAGGATGGTAGGGAAGCAGTGATGACACTGAAGACACACTTTGAACACTCTTGAGTTCTTCTATGAGGATAATATACAAATGTGAAATTCTCACTAACTGCTGGGAGCAAACTCAAACTCATCTAAGCACTCGGTAAAGGGAGATCACAGCAAAGGCGGATGCTCCGCCGAGCCAAATCCTTCTGCACCATAGTGCAGAACAACGTGACTGTTAGCAGAGATACTGCTGATTTGAAATTGTATTTTATTAGCAAAAACCCAGCCCTGCATCCACAAGCTGTGGTCTGATGCGCTTCGAACTGCTGCGCTCGAAAAGGAAAAGTGGTTTCTTGTGGTGTTGCACCTTAATAAGTGCCCTTCTCCCACAAGTGGGTCCAGATGAATTTTGACAGCTTTTGGTATGGCCGAATGTGAGACAAATCTACCAGTAAAAATAATAAGCCCTTTTTATTGGCTTGGGACAAGCACGAAAAAGAGCCAGTTTTCAGAGCTTGGGTAAAGGCCAAAGCTCCACAATGATCATCGGATTTTGAAGTCGAGTGTGCCCTCAACAGTATAGCTCCTCACTCTGAACAGCTCTCCTGTGCACAGCAACAACATGTTTCCTTCTACAGTGGCACAGGACAACTGACATTGACTGAGCTTTCTCTGGGCAGAGCAAGCCATTCCCCAAGACATCACATGCAAGTGTTAAGAGCTGTTTGAAGACACGTGCAGTAAGGTTAGTGAACACCTATGGAATGTTTTGTCCCAAGGTTCATAGTTAATTGCAAAGTCTCTGGGTGGGCTTAAACACAGGAGATAATGCCTTAAACAAACAAAATAAGGCCTGAATTTCCTACTGCTTTCATTTTCTTATTTTGAGCTAATGGTTTTACCAGTAACCATGGACAGCAATGACACAGAGCGGTGGTCGGTTGCTCTCATACGCATCTGCCCTTGACTAGCATGAAAAGGGCAGTGTTTCCCAGATCAGCTCCAGGACTGAATGCACAGTGCATCAAGGGATCTTTTTTCCTAATGGCCCTCTAATGACTCTACTTCCTGTCAATTCTATAATAAATAGAGAACTGGTGGATAGCTGGATTGGGTCATGGTGGTAACTTCTGGCTGCTACCAGCTGGATTACAGATGCAGAAGAGATGCAAAGAGACAAACCAGGAGGACTAAGAGATTCACTTGAAGGCAAAGTACAAAGGCATGACACATCTCCATGTACCTTTATATTTCCTTTTTTTTTTCTTTTAATTAAGCATATCAAAATGAATTCTGTGATAGATAGAAGCAGTGTATTTTTGGAGCGTACAATCAAAAAAATACTTTGCAGCTCTAGCAATTCTGACAACAAAATTAACATTAAATGCATACTCACAGCAAGGACTATACTTTCAAGTTGATATTGTAATGCAAAAGCAAAACATGGCAAACTATCCGTAGAGAGCAGGTGACGGAGGAGCTGCAGTGTTTCTCCAGTGGTGTAAATGAACTCTGCAGTTTACCCATTCCACTTTCATTTGTAACTTTCTCACAATTCTTTACAGATAGTTACCCACGCATCCATTTATATGAATTCTGAACAAATGATTTTACTATTAATCATTTTGGTGTTTGCATTCAGCTTTTGTTTGGAAGGCATCTGAGTAGCTCAATACTTCACCTGAGATCTAAATTAGTCACTAAATTAAGAATATGTTTCTCAAGGCCTGGCCGCATGCACTGATTCATTGTGGTGTGCTAAGGGGCTGGGTGGATTTTTAGCTCTTTAAAATGCTGTTAATGAGCTCTGTAAGATTTAAGGGGCAAACTAACCCCTAAATTCTAGGGACGACCATGTCCTGTGGCTACAGGAAGGATTCCCAGTTGAAGAATCACTTACAGAAAACTGAGGAGAACTTGCAACTTGCAATCTTGTGACACTGTCTTGCTATAAACACGCGTTCTGTGCCAGCTTATAGCCAGGAAAAGGAGGTTTTTTGGAAGAAACTTCTATTGTGCTGTGTTGCTTTTTTTCTTCCTACCTGAGGTAGAATTGCTGCCAGTCTGAAGTAGGTATGTGATTTACAATCAGATTGTTAGTGCTGGT
>PPHD01003166.1:0-13256 GCA_002909625.1 Bambusicola thoracicus
AGCAGTCTGTGCAGCACACAGAACTTTTTGGCAGTTTGGTGAAGGACTTGTTGGCAGCACAGCTGAAACTGCATTTTGCTGCCTCAAGCAGAAGGCCGATGCAGGGCAGTCCTTGCAGTGTGCAGCCTAAGGAACAAGCTGATCTAAGTGAGGTGGGGCAGCTGATAAGGCTCAGCTGAGTGATGGGGATGTGCTGCAAGGAATATGAACAGCAAAACATGAGATAGTAATTATAGCTGATTCTGGGAAAAGCCTCCTTCCCCCCAGTGCTCCTTCCCAGCAGAAGCCACCCAGGTTTTGTATGGCTCCAACAGAAAGCAGGGAGGGTGCTGTGCTGCTGCCCTTCCCGCTGCTTTCCTGCATGGCTGCAGCTTTGGGATGTAACGCCACCCTCTGCCCTGTGCTGTGGTGCTGTCTGCACTGCTCACACAACCTGCTGTGTGCACACAGCTCAGCATTTAGGGCACGGGGCTGCTGGTTTCAAAGCTATTTTCTACGTGTCTGTTAATTGATACAAGCGAAACAACATGCTAACTCTTGCACTGAGTGTTCCCAGAGTGGCTGCTTGCTGTATCAGGGTGTTCGCCCCAATGTGAACTTGCACAGCTGAGTTATAATCCTTTCAGCCAGGCTGAGAAATATTACTTTGGCATTGTTCCCAAGCACTCACATTGACCGCAGAGATAAGTGTAGGATATTTTGCTTTCAAGTGGGCAAAACTGTTCCAGTTAGTGGTCTTTGTTTGCAGCAGCCCAGAGCAAGCCAAAGTCCTAATGTACTGCAGGACTCCGTAGCTTGGCTCCCGTGCTGCCACTGACAGCATCGGTTGGATGTGCCTGAAACCCTGCCTGCTGCTGAGGCCCTCATCTCTGCACCTGGCAGTGCAGGGAGGCATTGTGGTTTCATGGCTCGAAATGAATTTGGGTGTAGGTGTTTAAAGCAGAGCTATATTCAGAGGGGAAAAAAAACCCCACAACTTCCTAGACAGTAGTTCCCCATAGTCTAGACAGATTATTATTACTCTAAGACTGGATAATTGCAGGTGGTCAAGGTAGCAAAGCTCAGCTGCAGGCAGTGAACAGCCGTGTGCAGTTATCCTCACTGAGCAGTGGAGTGCTGTTTAAGTCACAAGAATGAAGAGCTCCTACCTTCATGGTGGTTTGAGGGAAGATGGCCTGCTCTGCATCAGAGTGGAGCTAGAATCGAGTGCAGTGTGTTTGTTTCCACAGCACAACAGGCACATACTAACTGCTTCCAAGGAGACTTCACTGTTTGCAGCCACGTGGCCATGCCCTGCTGCTCCCCTCGTTGAATTAAAATGGTTGCATCTCAGTTTCATGAACACTCGAGTCTGAAATTCTTTAAAAATGCATATGCTTGTATTTGCCTGCATGTATCAGACCCTGACAAATAAAAGCAGGGGCAGAGTTGCTCTCCTTTCTGTCTTTCACAGTGATTGAGCAGAAGGGTTATGGGCAGTCCTACAGCTTTGACATAAGGAATGCCCTGTGATCTCTCTCTTTTCTGTGCACTAATGCTTTTAAAAATACCACTTTCCTTCTCTTCCCACTCCTTGCAGAAACAATATCCCTTTATTCCTTATAGAATACATGCACAATTTTTCTTGCAAAGTGCACAGTCTCTCCTTCTTGCTAAAATTAAATTCAGAATTTCAACCTGGCTTCCAGAAGAGGTGGCAATACTCAGTGTGAGGCAGTTTATTCCATCTGATGGCTTGTTATCCCCCCTCACTTTGCTTTTCTCCTTTATATCAAAGCAGTTGTTAAAGGCAGCAGTATGCCCTTACCACCTTAATGAGAAAATTCATCTCTCCTTGAGAGACTTATTTGGCAACGTGGGCTTTATTAAGACTGTCATTTTAGGGCTGCATTTAGAAGAACTGGACGTGCTGTTGGCTTTTAGCACTGACCAGAATGCATTTGTTAGGTATGGTCTGAATGGAGGCAAAAAGTGGGAAGTGTGTCTGCTCAGAACAGCCCTGCAGGAACGCACAGCTGAAGAGGAAAAGACTGGGATAAAGAACATTTGTAAAGTGAAGCAGTCCAGTGGTGGGTACAGCCTCCTGGCAGAAAAATAAGAGGAGGCTGCATACTGGGGGAGCTGAAACATTATTCCTTATCCATGTGGAAAGACCCAGTGTGGTACTGTTCTCATGTTGTGCCTGTGCCCTTTCCTGCCGCCTCCAGTAGGATGAAATGTTCAGATGGTTTCCTAGATAAAGGCTTACTCTGAGTGTGTGCATGTGTGCACGTGAGAGCAAGTACATTATCTTCCTTCCAGAAATTAAAAAAAAAGGATTAGTTTGGTAGTGAGGACGGATTCTGGATTGCCTGAATGAGGCTCAGCAGAGTCTTTCCTTTTGCAGGGGGGAAAGCTGAGAAGCAAAGATGAGGTGATGTGAGTAAGACAATGTGAGGCAGAATTAGGAACAGAAATCAGGGGTTTTGTTCTTAAGTCTGGCTTTCTGACAGGATCACCCATCTTCATCAGTGAACTGGAAACATGTGAGCCATGGCTTTGTCATTAGAAAGGAGAGATTAAATCCAAGTGGTCTGAAAGGCTCAGTGGCAGGTGAAAGCTTTCTGCTTCCCAGCATCCAGCTCTTAAAAAACAAACTGCAGTTAATGTTGCATTCTGAATCTTGATGACCTGGTAACAGCAAGACCATGACAGATGTTCTCTTCTGCTGTCTGGTGCCATGCTTCTCTTTCAGGATGGGTCCATTGCAATGCAAGCTGCAGAGCCTGACACAGAGTACTTGACCCCAGGTACTTGGAGATGTGTACTATGTCATGCTATGCCATGACACCTGCTGAATGCAGTCACTGGACATGCTTGTTGCCTCCTGCTCTCCAAGGAAACAAGAGTGATGCAAACAACAGCAACGTTTCTTAGGCAGAATGGTTGGAGCTTCTTGATCATACAGCTTTCACTTTCTGTGTTCCTCATTCACTCTACAGTGGGACAGTCTTTTGGTGAGTGGAAGGTGGGATGCTGGCTCCTTGCTAATGCTATCCTGGTGCATGGGGCTGCTCAAGCTAGGTGCTCCACTGGAGTCCATCCCTGCCCCTACTGGCTGCTCAGGATCCCTTGGTGTTCCTTCCCTCGAGTAACATAGTGAGGCTGGGCTAATCTCAATGTGAAACAGGTTTTAAGAGTGAGGCTTGTGCTGGGGAGCCCTAAGGAGCAGCAGGAGTCCTGACTGCCTGCTCTGCTGGAGACATTTGCAGAGGTGTCAGGAGGTGTCCTGGCCCCAAGGGCTGCCAGGATGTCACTGTAGCCTTAGGCATGTGGCTGCAAAAGAAGGGGGAGAAACGCTGTGAGAGAATGAGAGGAAAGGGGTAGGAATAGGGATTGAATCCAGCTCCTTCTTCCATAGGGGAAAATTAACATTTCTTTTAAGCCAACGAGGTGGCAGAGCCTGGCTGCACAGAGATAAGCGTGTACGGCAGCTGCCCACTGGGATTTTACAGGTTGACAGCGCTTAGCATGCTGCATTTAACAGTTTCAGAGCCAAGTTTTCCCAGCGAGATGACACGAGGTGAAAAAGCTGCAGTGAACAGGTGAGGTGCAGGTGCTGTGTCCTACAAGAAGGGACTGCTCTTCTCTGGCCTAAGGCCTGCCTGGATGAGGGAAGAGGTGAAGCAGGTGTGTGTGAAGGACACGACTCATGTCACTGCTGCCTGGTGAAGTGACAAGTTGTTTGGTGAGGACTGTGTGACAACTGGCTGGCTGTGCTGCCTGTGCAGGCAGGTGGGTGCTGTCATAGCTTTGTCAGTTGGGCCCATCCCTGAGGGCTGGGCAGGCCACGCTGGTTGTGGTGGTGAAGCTAGGCCGCACTTTCTTGCCTTCTGCCTGACTGTTTCCCTGATTGCCACACAGTAAGCTGGGACACTGCAGCAGTCTGCTTAAAATAATGCTTTTCTTCATGAGGAGGATGGGGAGGGTTATTCTCAGTGGCCTCTAACGACTGGAAGGTGGAGTTTTGTCTTGGTGCACCTAGATGGTCCTTCACAAGGAGCTGGGGGAGGCCGCAGCACCTCTGGGAATAACTGAGAATTTGTCACGGAAGCTTTGAAGAGGAAGAGGGGTTTAATGTGGATCTGTAGTTTAAACCCATTCCATCGCCGCTGGCTTCCTGTGTAAGGAAATGACCAGATGAGGAACCACCCACCCAAAGGAAGAAAATATTCTGCATCTCCTTTTTTATACAGAACTGCAGGGCAACACTGACAATATGAAGTTAGTCTGGGCAGGGGAAGTGAACCGTCAGATCTCTGTGGAGGGAATGAGGGCTCTGATGCTGGCTGCTGAGAGCAGCTCGAGGTCCCTCTTGAATATCAGTGGGAGATGATGATGAGATATTTTCACGGGGTGGATATGCAAAACAAAATAGATACACGGCTCACAGTGAAGCACTGCCAGGACTACCTTGGTATGAGGAAATAATCTTCATATCTTCTGGGAGACTCCTAAATTAAATGGCTGATGTTTTAGAAAATTGACACGAGTTATTTCAGGGATGTATCCCCTAAGTTCTTATTACCACACTGTTAGGAGGATGTCCTGATTTTCAGCAATTAAACAAAGATAGGTAACTGCTTAACATTCTGTGGCTGAAGCCAGTAGCTGTATTAAATTACTGTGTGTGCAGAGACAGATACCATCCACAGGAACGGAGTTGGCCAAAATAAGATAATTAAGAGGAATGGAGTGACTTGCTGCCTCTGCTAGATTAGCAGCTGAACTGTTTGAGGAAGGAAAAGACCAAATGACGTTTTTGCTTTAACGTTAGCAATAACAGTACTCTTCCTCAGCACCTATTCCATCTCAACTCTACCGTCTCTTCCTTAAAATTCTCTTTATGTATAAAAATGGCTGATATGGACAACAGCTCCATTGCTCTCTAACAACAGATGCCGTATGAAAGGGACTCCTCAGTCTGTTCTTCCAGCGTGGTTGTTAGGGCTGAAAACATGGAATTGTGTTTCTGTAGCTAATAGGCAGTCTGGATGTTTCCCTGAGCCCGAGGCTCCCCCCGTGTTGTTGCTCTCTGCCTCTCTCCAGCTAAAAGCAGATCTTAGCACAACTTACTAGTATTCTGCCATCACTCAGCCTGCCTGCATACATGATCACCAATAATCAGCTGCACAGTAGCAGCTTGTTTTCTGCTATCTGGCTTGTTGGAGATGATATATGAAGTATAAAGAATACTGTGAGATGTTTTTCTTAAGCTACGTTAAGCCCACTGTGCTGACAGCAGCAAAACAGAACTTGTTTTGACAGGGAGTTGAGCTAATGTGACACATAAGCTAAATGCAGGAAGGATGAGGATCTCTATCAGACCCCGGTGATTTTTATTTTGTGGGTCATTTTAAAAAGCCTTTCCCCAGCACTTGTTTTCTGAGCTGTCACCTTCTCCACAATGTGAAAGACATTTTTTCCCCCACCTCCCGTTGGTCTTTGTAGCTTGCAGCACAATTCAAAGGCTTGAGATTTATTTTAAGATTTATGGATCGTTACAATATTGGTAGCGTTGCATCTTTATGTGGTGGTGATATGTCACCATGAGTTGTTGCTCCCAAGGAAGCTGATGCAGTTTGACAGCAGGGAGACAGTGTCCTGTCTCATGACATGGTTCTGCTCCATGGGGCATACACGAGGAGTTGGGACCCCAGCACGGATGGCATAAGCCTGTAATCCCTATGTCGTCTCTCAGGCAAGCATGGGGAATTCAAATCATCTTCAGGGCATGGATCAGATGGAGTTTGTTTATTTTATTTTTTTCTGTAACCATTAGGGGCAATTGCTACCCCAACAGGTCACTGAGCCAGCTCGTTCTGGCACAGTCTGAAAGACAGATTGCTTCAGGTCTGGCATTTATTCATGCTGAGATGGATATGAATAAATTCTGTGCTCCAGTATGTAAGCTGTTTGCATAGCAGGGGTCGGGAAGGTCCCATTCCTTTATTTCCCCTCTATACAGTGTTGCATTATGAGGATTTTGCCTTCTTCTGAAGGTTGAAATATTTGAGGTTGTGTGTATCAGAGTGCTGAAGGTCAGTGGCCCCTAAGAGCCTGCTAAATATCATTAATGCTCTTTCATTAATCACCTATACTGGGGGCTCCTGCTGGTCTGTACTGGTGTTCCCTCTGGGCCTACCCTGTTCCCTTTATGAAGGAGAGGTGTGTGCCCAAGGTCTCTTCCAAGAGCGATGCTGGGAGGCAGCTGTTTTCTGCACCCAATAACCAGGGTTGCAAAGCTTTCTTTTTCCATGGCTTAGACCTAGTGAGTTCCTTGGGGTCAGGGCATCATCCAATAGCTAGGTTGTTTTTGCCTGCCTCCTTCTGGGTTATCCTCTGGGTAATGGCTTTCCCCTGCTCTGCATTTAGCAGGGAAACCACAATGGTACACGGAACTTATATTAATAAAGAGCTGCTCAGATGCTTTCTGCTTGGTGAAGGTGACTTCTCAAACTGCTCGCTCACAGAACTGCACTCCCTGATGTCTTCCTCTCCTTGCATTTGCACTGTGTTGCCTGGATTCCAAAAATGCACTTTACTCACAGTCCACTGAATGGGACAAGACAGGCAGCCAGGTAAGCAGTGGGTGCTGTGTCAGTGACCACAAGCCTTCTGCAGGGCTACGTCAGCCCTGGGCACCTTGCTGCCTGCAAGGACACCAAGCTGGGAAAGTGCCTCCCTCTGCTATGCCTCTTCTCAAGCTGGTGGTCCGGCAAAATACTGAATAAAGCAATGGGTGCTGGTACAGCACTCTAGGACTGCAAGTCTGCAGAAGCGGTAGAAGTTCATCAGAAGAATTCGGAAAACTCTGTGGTTGGCCTTCATAATGCCAAGCCTCTGTCTGCTTTCATTGCAGTCAGAAGCTGAGCTCACAGTGACCTTATCTGTGCAGGACAGAGCCAAGAAATGCAGCACCTATCTCGTTGCCTTGCCCATGGCAATGTTGGCAACTGTCACCAAGTCAGCCTGGTCCTGGCAGGTATATGAAGGGTGAAGAAGTCCTTTAATAATTAGGAGAAATGATTAATAATTTTCATAATGTGTTGTTGTAACAACCAGCTGCTTTGTTTTACTGTTGCAGGTGTATGTGCTGGTATTGAGCAAGGGACGGAAATGAAGAGTGCAGTGCATGCAGCAGGCAAAGCTGCACAAACCCCTTTTGGAAGGAGATGGTCACTGTCACCAGCACAGGTAGGAGCTGGGGAGAGCCAAAGCTCCGGGGAGCCAGGATTTGGTGATTGCAGAGAATTAAAGGGCTGTGACAGTACATTGGGATGTGGCTTAAACAGTAGGAAAGCACACAGCTCAGCTCATGCAAATGGGGATGGCTCTGTGGATCAGTGCAGTCCTAAAAATTTTCAGTAAATGAGATACAATGGGCTGCAGTGGGTGTGTAGCCTGAATGCTACCCAGTGCTCCTGTTGAGAGCTTCAGAAGGCTTCAATGTCTCAGTAAAACAGTTGCTGGTGGAAGAGCCAGCCTCTTGTGCAAAGCAACTTGTGTGTGCTTCATTCAGTTGGAGCTGGTCTGTTGTTCTTCATTTTGTACTCTTACTGTGCAGCCATATTTTTGGTTAAAAACAGCACTGGAATGATGCATTATAAATTATGGGAAGTGCAGAAACTAGTTTATCTCCTCTCCTTCTCCAGCTGTGAGAGCATCAACAAAGACATGTCCCACATATGCAGAACTTCTGTGGGCAGCAGCATTCTCATACAGGGACAGGACTGAGGGCCATGGCACCATTGCTGCAGGCTTTACACAAGCACATGGATGTGCCGTGTCTGAATAAAAGACAGTGCATCCAATAAGATAGAGATCATGCTGGCAATCACATCTGAGTGCAGGAGGAGCAGCTAATGTTGCCACAACGGCTGAAGTCAGGGTAACATCTCTTGTCAAGCAGAAGATGTAAACAGGAGATGTGTCAGGTGTTGACACTCATGGTTACAGGCAGTGGAACTGCATAGTTTGAGGTGGCTGACTGTTGAGCAGACCTCTGTGTTTGTGTGAAGAACTGGATCTGCTCTATAGCCTTCTTAAGGACCACTGCACCCCTCTGGTGTTGTTGTGGATGGCACGTAGCTTACATGGGCAGCAGAGGCAGATCTCTAACCCCGGCTTCCTGGTGTGGTAGTAGGAGTGTATGCAGGGCACTGAGTCTCCCTGGCAGGTCCCTGTGTGACGCTCCATGAAGGAGCTCAAAATCAAGCCAGAGGTGCATTATTCCTCCTGTGTGGCTATTGTAGAGCTATTGGTGGTCAGCAGTCAGGCATTTGATAGCTGCTGCAATATCACATGCAGGCTCAGTGCTCCAGCCGGCCCAAAGCCACGTAATAAGATAGGATCCTTCTAGGCCACTCTTTCAAGGAGATTTGCCTTGGTCAGAATCACTTTGATCTCCCAAGGCACTTCTGAATAGCACCTATGTGCACGAGCACAGGTGTTGCGCTGCATCTCCGGTCTTGCTGAGGGCTACTAGCTGCACACCAGAGTTTGACACTGTAATAATAAATGTCTTTTGTCAGATGAAATTAATCTTGGATTATCTGCTTCACCAATCCAAATACAGGCTCCTACATTAGCATCCGCTGTCCTTAGGCTTGAATCTCTCAGGAAATAGATGCAAATTGGAAAGCCAACGTAAGTTAACCGAGGTTGTAAATCCAGCCACATCACACGTGAGCCCGGGAGGCAGAGAACAGCTTTCAAACCACTTCCCACAAATTGAGAGTGAGCACGGCACCCTCATACATCTTATTAAAGCCATGGTGAGGAGCAGGCTTGCTGGTACAGTGACAGTGTGCTTGAAGCAGCCACTCCCATCCGAGGAACAAAAAAACCCCATCGCCTGCCTCCAGGCAGTGCAATCCAGATTGATTTCTGAACAAACACACCAGAACTTTGTGAGGAGTCGCTGAGGGCTGCGCTTGGCAGATCTGCCCCAAGCCAGCTGTGCCAGCAGCTCTGATAGTCAGAGCAGCCCTCTGCACCTCCCCTGTCATCTCTGCCTGCATTGCCTGCGGCATTTGGGTTGCATTTTAGCTGGTAGGTCATCCCAAGGGAAAAGGTGTGAGGATGTGAGCCTGTGCTGCACTGTGCAGAGCTGCCTGAGCCAGCAGGGACCTGTTTGCATTTAGGTATGATTGTCACAGTGAAGTGGTTTTGAGCCTGGACCATTCCAATGTGGGAAGCTCCGTCACAGCTTTCTGCACCAAAGCAATGTATGGAGCTGTGCTTTGCTGTGCTGCGTGAATGTTAACCCCTTTGTCATTAGCCCATTTGTTTGGCATTTCATTTCAGGAAATGCTTTTGGTTTTTGGTTGTACAGTACAGAGTGCATCCCTCCAACTGGAGCATGAGAAACTTCAGGAATGCGGTGAGAGTGTGATTTAAAAACATGCTGGGAGTGGAAGTGCAGTTAAGGTGCCTTTAACCACCTTTACTCTGCCCTGCAGCAATGCAAAGGAAAACAATTTATTTTTAAAGGTTATTGCAATCTAGAGCTTTAAAATCTAACGTCTTAATCATTACTGAATGGTTATTGAAGAAGTTTACCTTCTTCAGTCATGAACAGCTGCTGAATAAAACGTGCCTTTCACATCTTGCACGATAGCATAAAAGTCTGAGCCGCGTATTAACAAAGGAAACAACTGTCAGATAGTGGTCATAGTGAGCACAGATAGAGTCCTCCCTGCTTCCTTTGTCTTCATCCAAAGAAGGAAAACCAGTGTATCATAAGCTGTATTTCAGTAAAGCTTCTCATTTGTCTGGTCCTGCCATCACCCACTCATGTGCGTAGCTTCATCTTCCTGGGGACTGTTTGCACGTTTCGTGCCAAGATTGACGTTTGTTTTTCTAGCAGGAGAGCCAGTTCTGTCTTCTCAGAGCTCCGGTTTCCTTCCTTCTTGAGGCAGAGAGATGAGGGGCTGGAGAAGGGTCTTTGTTGGGTGTGCAGCGTGACTGACTTGACCTGAGCTGGAGGGGCTGCTCTCTGGGTAGCTGCAGCCTGGTCCTCACCTGTCCTCCCATCATCCCAGCCGTATGATCTGCTAGGTTGCCAAGGGACTACACAGGAGAAGGAATCTGCCCCTCGGGCTGATTTATCATAAAGGGATGGGAGAACTTGGAGTGCTTGTTTTTCCATTTCTAAGATCTTTCAAGATGAAAAATCTGCTTCTTTCCTCAAAGGACACTTTTAATTTTTGGTTGAGCAAAGTGAAGTCCTTCAATACTGCATGAAGTCTTTTATCTCTCTGTGCGTCTTCGCTATGATGTATCCTCCTGTGAGCCATAGGATGACGATTTCAAAAGCTATAACTTTGTCTTTACTGTTGTCTGTAATGTGAGGAAAGCTGTGAGCCAGTCACGCGTTTTGAAACCTGCCTCTTTCCTAGGAAGGGGTGGGCAGGGTCGGATGTGGATACGTATGGCTGCAGACGCTGCTGGCGGTGTTTGGGATGGAGCTGTACACCTGCATCAGTGCACGCTGCCCTGCTTATCGGGTGCCTGTGTGGAGTTGCCATAGCCTGACACTACATTTGGAAAGCATTCGCCGTCCTCTCCTGACAGCAGTCTGAGGTCCATATTTTTTATGGCTGGTATAATCTGAAAATCAAGTACTTCTGGCAGTTTTTGTAGATCCATGGAGTACACTGCATTCATCTGAGCAACTGCTGTTTGCCTTTAATCTGTCCAGATCCAATTATTTTAAGTATCCGCAGGTGAAGCATTCGAGACCGCGTGTCTCTTTCCTTTTTGGAAAGGGGCTGTGTTTTCTCTGTCATGGCTGGGGGTGGGAGCTCTGTTCTTGGTTGCCCACTGGCAAGTGATGTGATGAGCTTCAGTGCTCTCATAGGAGCACTCATTCTGCACCACATCTCAGCTTACAATGCGGCTTGAAGTCCTTAATGTGCTTCACGTGAGCAGGGGAGCCTTGCATCTCTGGCCCCATCACTTGCTCACTCTGGTTTTGTTGGAGAACAAACGTTTATCCAGCATTATCTTCCTCTTGAAAGTAAAAGCAGTGATAGCAGAGACTTCTATAGCAGGATGGTCTGAGCTGGCACATGTATGAAAGTGGGGAAAACAACAGGAAAAAAAATGGTCACTTTAGCTCAGTGTTCCTCAAATGTTTCACGCTGCTGTTGCTGTCTGAAGTGATAACAAGGTCTGAGCACTCCCCTTGTACACTTCCTGTGCAAGTGCATGAAGGTACCAGCGGTACCAGTGTTGTGGCAGCGTAATTGCTTTATGCTGTGAGTTTTGAGAGGCTGCCTGTGAAGGGTTAGGTTGTGCAATGAATGCAAGAACAAGGTTTGTTTTGCCTGAGATCATAGCTGCATGTTCAGCATCTCACTAATCCTCTTTTCCTCCCTGGACTGTGTTCCTTGAGAGCTCCTTGGGGGGATTTTGCTCCATCAGTGAAAACCCCAATGTATTACTGAGCCATAAATGCCTGTGGAAATGCACCAAACCCAAACCTGGCTGCCAGCACCTCTAAAACCCGAGGGCAGCCTGGATGAGAGGCATCCCTGCCTCTGGGGTTGGTTCCTGCTGGGATTGGTGGGACAAGGACATGGCCCACATCGGGGAGTCAGGCTCGGCAGGGCCACGGCCCAGCAGGGAACTGTGCTGTGTTCTGGTCCAGCTCCCTGCGGTGCTGGGGCAGCAATGCCAGGTAGGAGATACAGGCACTTCTCTGGGGAAGTGGGGCCATGTTTGGGGAGAGAGACAGTGAATAGCCTTCATGGCATGGGCATCCTTATCAAGAGGATGCTTCACAGACAGATGATTGCTCTCTAATTTCCGAGCTAGCAGAAGCTCGTTCTGGGGATATTTGTTGATATTTAGCAAAAAGGTTTGTTTCCTCAGCCCTTGCCCAAACAGGCTCTTATCCCCTTGCACCGGCCGAGGCCACACGTGGACACAGAGCCAGTGGGGCAGCACTCGCCTGCCCAGAACAGACAAAGCCCATTAAGAGTTAATGCCTGCAATTAGAAATGAGCCCTGTGGTTTCAGAAAGATGACAGTGGGTGTGAAACGCTGTAACATTCCCATTAATTTGAAACGTCTCCTTTCTGGCCAGAAAGAGGTGCCCAGATTTTTTAGTCAATATTAATTTTACACTTGGCACCACAGGAGAGTGTGAACTGCTGAGTTCACCAAGGGTCCATCTAATAAACAGACAATGGAAAATCAGAAAAGCGAAGATTGAGTTCACTTGCCCAGGCGATGAGAGCGTAATAACCATGAGGGCTGCAGAGGGCAATGGAAAATTCTGAGCAGTAACGAGGAGCTGCAGCTCTGCCATGGTAGGGATGCAGGAGGGGTGGTCTCGTGTTGTGCCAGAGGGAGCAGTCCTGGGCCTGGGATGTGGAGCAGTAGGGGAGGATTCACATCACCAGTGTGCTGTAGGAGTGGAAGGGCTGGAGAAGAAAAGCCGGTTGTTCCCCTGCAGATGAACCCCAGGCCATATCTCCATGTGATTTCCTTTAGAAAAGAGTTGGAGATTTTGGATGCGTGTTGCCTGTTGGGTCTGCTCTGCCCCTTCCTGTTTGGATCACCTTGCTGGATTATGGGGTTAAGCAAGCCATTCCTGGCCTGGCAGCCTACAGAATGCTGGGCATCGGGCTTTCCAGCAGCAGTACTTAGCCAGGGGAAGGCTGCAGCAGTACGGGATGAACTCCGTTCCAAAGAGCCAGATGCTGCTACCTGTCTGATAAACCCAGAGGTAACTCTCTGGGAGCAGGAGATAATTATCAGAAAAACAGATTGCTTTGAGGGATATGTTTACTGCCTTCCCTTCCCTTTCCAGCAGTCTGCACAGCAGGTTTCTCTTATTGTCTTGGTGCAGGCAGGGGACTGTCCAGCACCACAGTCGTGTAATTTCAACAGTGTATGACAGCTGATCTGTGGGCACTTGGAGCTGACATGTATCTTTGTGCTTCGTGCCTCAACCTCTGCATTCCTTGTGGGATAGCACGCTGCAGGCCTGGATGACGGACTGAAGACTCCATTCTGTGCTTTGGCTGAGGTTATATTTCAAAATAGATGTTTCAAGATAGATTTCTTTTTCTTTTTTTTTTCTTTTTTTTTCTTTTTTTCAGGATCATTCTTTTTATCCCCTTCCTTTCTCATCTTTTGGTACACACATGAATTCTGAATTCTACCCTGATTGAAATGGAACCCAGCTAACAAAATTCAAAGCC
>PPHD01003166.1:13286-32542 GCA_002909625.1 Bambusicola thoracicus
CCCGTCTTGCCCCCAGCCATAGAAATCCCCCACCAGCCCAGCGCCAGGTTGCTGATACCTTATTTTCATTCTTGTAATGCTGTTACCATGTTCAGTCTGGCTATTAAAGTAGCAAGGTGAAAGAGTAAGGAAACACCTGCCTCTGCATTATCTGCCTGTGACAAGCTACACTGGATGCTGTGTCTGATTATCTGCGATGTCCAGGACTGATTTCTGGGCAGAAAATGACTGATTTGGTTGAACAGGGAAAAGAGGTCCAGCCTGCTCAGCATAGCAGGCAGCTGGCACTGAGATGAAAAAAGTGAAATCCGGGGCATCTAAAGTCCTTGGTAAGGGGGAACTTGAAAGTCCAGGTGGGAAAACAGAACAAAGTAGAATAAGGGGTTAAGACGTGAAGTGTGTGTGTCAAGAGAGAACTGAACTGGTGCATTCCTTTGGGAGCATGAAGAATTCCTAGAGCCCCTGGTGTGAAATAGATAAGGAAAGGTTTGCAGAGAATCCCTGACATACCAGGAAGGAGGACAGGGCTGGGACACTGAGTACAGGCAGAATGCAGCCTGGGTTCTGAGGTGTGAGGTTGTATGCAGTGCTTCTGTCTGCAGGGGCTCAGCAGTGGGCGCATGCCCTTCCCCTGCAACCAGGAGACTCATCCTGGAGCCCTTAGGCTGTGAAATAAGGACTCGGACCTCTCGCAGCATTGTGCTCCCAGGGCATGGGAGGTCTGGGTTGCACGCTGTTTTGCCCTTGATGTACTAGCAGGAGAGCCCACTGTAAGGAGTGGAGTGCAGCACAGCAGAGACTTCTGTTTTACCTTCTTTTTTCCTGTTTATGAAATGCCTGCACAAAGGTGACCATCTTGCACCACCAGACTGGCTGGGGGTGATGGAGGGATGAGGAAGGCCAGCAGAACTTGGTCAGCCTAACTCCTGTCCTGGCCTTCCTGCTCTGCAGGTGGACAAGGTCTTTGATACACATTTCTGCAGTGAAATGACAACTCCTCTTTCAGCTCTTCATAGTGTGAAGGCTTCATAAATACAATAGCTGTTACCTTCCTTTTCTCTCTGTCTTTGAATGTGATCACCTGTCCATTCATCTTCCCAGCCCAGTTTGGTGGTGGCAAAGACCGCAGTGGGCTCTGCTCTCTAATGGGACAGCTGATGTGATCAGGCAGGACAGGTTAACCTGAAAGATGTGCATCTGTTCCGAGATAACCATCCAATTAGCAAAATGCTTTGCTTGGTCAAATCAGCTCACTGCAGAACTAGTTGAAAACAGCCTTTTCATGGCTCATGAGCATGTAGCAGCTACTACTGCAAGATGGCTTTGGTATATATTAGTACTGGGGAAATGTTGTTTAGCTTCACTGCTTCTTCTTCAGTACAGTATGTTTGTGGGGAGGCCCACTCCCACACATGGGGTATGAGAGAGGGAAGATGTGTGTAGGAAGGTGTCTGTGTGGCTCTATACCCAGCTCTCATAGCCCTCCTTTCGTTCCAGTGTCTTTCACCTGGCTGCTTTGTGAGCATGTTGATAGCTTCTTCTTGCTCCCCTACTCTGTCACAGAACATAAAATCTGGGCAAAACAGATTTGTGATTTGGATCCAGAACTGAACATTTGAGCAGCCTTGAATGCTAATGAATTGCCGGGACTGGAAGGTTTCACCTGAGGTCTGAGGAACTCGAGGATGAAATGGCTGAATTGCCAAAGGCAGGGTGTAGCATTTCTCTTAAAGATTTCCTGGCACCCGAAGCACAGAGGGTGGGTAAATACAGCATCAGTCTTTAACAGTTGTTTGGGGAGGACCTCAGAAACTGAAGGCTGGGCATGTATAGTGTATAAACTAGTAAAAGACATAATAGGGAAAACAATAGTCAATAAATGGATAAATACAATCAGTCTGGGAATAACCAACAGGATTTTTGCAGAGATAAGAGGTTTGCATTGCAAGCCTCTGATTTCTGAATAGGTAGATATGGGTGATACTGGATTTCTATAAGACTTCTGGCAAGCAAAATTGGGAAGCTGAGCAGGCATTGTCTAGGGGAGAAGGTTCTGAGCTGTATAAATGGCTGGCAAAGAGATTGGAAGCAGAGAGCAGGAGAAAATGGGAGAACTGTTATTGAGTGGAAGGGCGTTGCCAGGGCAGTTGCACAGGTCTGTGCTGCAGAACGTATTCAGAAATGAGCAGCGGGCTTCAAACTTTGCTGGTAAAATTAAGCTATTCAGGACTGCAAAGACAATGGTCAGCAGTGAACTACTGTTGGAAAGCTTTGAGACGGAATGAATGGGCAGTAAAAGGCAGATGGAATTTCATGTAAATAACCGAAGTGAGGCATGCAGAGAAAACGTCCTTGCTGTGCGCATAAAGGGATGGGCTTTGAGTTCCTAGAGTGGTTTCTGTATGGAATTAAGCAGGAAGTCACCTTCAGCTTGGAAGGATTATAGTGAGGATGGAAGAGCGTGGGCAGGGCTCTTTGTCCACTGTTTCTCTCAATGCAACACCAAGAATTTTCCCAAGAAAACCTCAGCCTGAACTAACCAACCAAAACATGTTTCTCTTACGTTCTAGAGGGACTCTTCTCAGGTGTGATACAATTGTCTCTCCTAAGGAATGTTGCTCTCCTACCCAAGTTCCTTACCTGAAAAGGGTAGGCAAATCGCCCTAGGTAAAATCCTTTGTGCTAATCATTGGAGTCACTGTTCTGGCTCAGCCTCCAAACAGAGGTTTGGCTGTGGAGAGAGCTTCTTCACCCAGCTGAATCGCTGTCACTGGCATTTATACTATACATACATGATCATTTTTTTTATTTCTGTAGGCATCTGGGATTCTTCTGCTTGGGTGGCTGGCAGCTAGCCTAGCTCATCTGAACTGGCAGCTGCAGAGGTGGAGACTGATCAGGAGTAGTTGGAAACTGATAGGACCCTTTCTGGAGGCCTCCCTGCCCTTAGTTCCTTACAGGTACTGTGTACTTCGCTGCCGCATCTCACCGTCACCTATAGACTCAGCTTTGTCATCCATCATCACAGCACAAAACATCAGAGATGGGTAAATGGGAGAGTGAGAAGGTGGAACCAGGAAGCGCCAGGGCCTGGGACTCAGAGCACTGGCTGCAGGTATTCAGCTGTTGTCTGCCTTACTGGAGGATAAATACAACCGAGTTGCAACCCCCCTGCAAGCGATCTATGGTTTAAGGGGCAGGGGAAAGGATTGGGGTGGGTATTTTGATCATGAGCAGGCAGACTCCCACCTGCTGGAAGCTTCGGCCCCATCCGGAGATCAAGCAGGCAGGAAGAGCAGGATTTTTTTGTATCACGTCGGGTTCATCTCTCATTCAAATGCATCATCACAAATATCAGCTCTGACAGCTGCTCTCTGTGCAATGAGTGTGCAGCGTTCAGGTCATCAAGATCAAAGCCTGTGTTTGTCCCCGGACTTTCACCAATTAAGAAGAAAAAACAATGCTTATCAGGAAAGCCTGTGTGAAGGACACTTCTCCAGTGATCCCTGCTTTTCCATCACTCTCCCTTGCTCAGTGCTATTTTCTGCAGCAGTCCTATCTGGAATAAACCTGTGGGCAGTGCCTGGCATTGAGGTGTTCTGGGGGGTGCACGTTTCCTTAGGGGGGATGCAGGAAGGAAAAAGGACGTGCTGGAGATCAGTGCTGCTTCCAGAGCTGCAGAAGACAGAAGTGGCATGAAGTGCCCGAGGTCTGGAGAAGGTGAAGCCAGACAACTGAAAAGCAAGAGAGCAGCGTGTAGAGAAGGTGGGAAGAGAGACAATGAAACAAAATCCTAAGCACAGATTTAGCAGCAATTTCTAAATCCAATTTTCCTAGCATGTGATTTCTAACAGCTTGCAATCAGCTCAGTGCTTGTGCTGTTTGTGCAGGCATTTGACCATCTCTGCTGGTTCCACGTTTGTTACCGCCGGTTTCCGAAATCCCTGCCTGCGCAGATGCGTCCCTAACGGGGAAGAAATGCGGCTGTACCTCTGGGAAATGCATGGGGAGAGTGCCGCTGCGTGGCGGCACGGGGAATTCCACCGCCCCTTCCCTCGGAGGGCTCTGATAGATGGCAAAGGGCTGTGTGCGTCCTGGGGCGCGGGGCTCCCAGCAGCAAAGGGTTGGCAGCGCCGCTTCCCGTTGTGAGCCGGGGATTTGAGAACAGGATTCCAGATTGCCAAACAAAAAAAGCAGTTTACATTTGCGACACCATTTTCAGTTGGTATAAATAAACGTGGGCTGCACGTTTTCCAATGGCTGTACTGAGTTGCAATCAGATGTTCAAGTCAAAAATCTGATCGTGTCTCTCTACTGGACTTTCATAATCCTAGCAGGGAGAAATATCCCTCACTTCACAATCACACCTCATTCATGTCTTCGCTATTTGGTGCCGTGGACATTTGTGAGCAGCCGTTTCTAAGGATGAAGGGCAGGAAAAGTAAAATTTCATCAGAAATCTCTGATGAGCATCTTGAGACCTCGCTAAGGATTGCAAGCACGGCCATGGATCCAGGCCGATCCATCAGCTGCACAAGCACAAGGTCAGACATCCCACGAGTTTCATGGTGTTGTTGCTCTCTTTTCTTTTTTTTGTTGTAGGAAAAATACTGAGGTGTCACGTATATATTAACAATATTGTGTATTTTACAAGGGCTGCTCCGAAAGTAATGCCTCCTGCATTATTTTGCTGGTCCATGACATCGGAGGTGGGTGGTGGTGGGATGGCAGTAGAGACTGAACCTTCTCTCCTGCATTCTGCGACGTGTCATTGCATGTGACAGGTGGCAGCGAGGGGCAGTCTGACATAACGGCATCTGACACATGAGTGTAGAGGAAGCAAAGGCGGATCGTGAATTCCTCCATGCGGAAAAAAAATGGCACCCATTGACAGTCACTGACACTTCCTGAGCATTGGTGGAGATGAAGCAGTGGATGTGGGCGCAGTGTGGGGTGCGTGGTGTGTTTCAGCAGCGGCAACAGCAACAGTGGGTCGCCTCTTTTTGTAGTGCAGCGTGCAGGCTTTTGTTCAGCACCGACACAAATGCATCCCTCATGGTGATAGCAGTGTTTTGTAGCTGAGAATTTGCTCTTTCAAATAGTGTTATTGTC
Source organism: Bambusicola thoracicus (assembly GCA_002909625.1). NCBI lineage: Eukaryota > Metazoa > Chordata > Aves > Galliformes > Phasianidae > Bambusicola > Bambusicola thoracicus. The sequence continues at coordinate 18,399 of PPHD01003166.1, forward strand.
CTCCCTGTATTTGGGGTACTTTCCATGGAAATAAATACGAGGCATTACTTTCAGAGTTATTTATGTATATGCAGCCCAAGCAAAGCAAAAGTTTGGACGCCCCTGTATTAGAGCATCACTGTGAAGTTAATGGGAGCATTTCTCATTTCTCCCCAGGATTTGGGTTGTTCCTTGTAGAGGAACAGGAGCATCACTTCACACGCTCCCATTTTGCTGTCTTCTGCCTTCCCCTCTCTCCCCTGGTCTTTTGACAAAGGTAAGACAAAATGTGTTCTTCTGTTGTGCGTTTTAACATCCTGCCTTTCCTCAAGGGAGGGTGAAATAAAGGACAAGAGCAGGACACAGAAAATATGCTGTGTCCTGCAGTTCTCTCTCAACAGTCTGCTGCACACTGTCTCAGCCATGGACAACACAAGTTTCCCCTGCTCAGGAACATGGGGCTGTGCTGTCTTGCATCTTTTCTGGCAATGATGGGGCTGCACCATCATCACCCCCCAAATACAGAATGCATTCTGCACCCAACAGTGCTAATACTGAGAGCAAAGCCTTCTTACTCCCCTGCCCTGGCATCCTCATCACTTGGTCATTGGCATTACTTGGTAGCTCTCACTTCTGTGATTGCTTTTCAGTGCCTTTTAGCTCTAGGTCCTTACATGTTACACCTGTGGCTAGCAAATTTCCTTTGGTTCTGCTCTGGAGATGGGAACACTTCCTTCTGAAGTTCAGTTGTTTGTTATAAGGTTGAATGGGCAAAACACAACAGAAAGCACCTTGCTGGGAGCATAGCCTGCGGGCTGTACCTGCACTGTGCAGCCCTGCAGCTAATCCATCAGTATGCTGCCTGGTTCTTCACAGACATCCTTCCAAAACAGCTCAAAACCCTTCAGCCTGATCATAGAGAGTTGGTGGCCTTCAGAAGTATATGTGAGTTTCCCCCTGTAACTTTTTTTCCCCCCACTCTTTTAAGACCTAGAAAGGTTGCAGTAAATGTCTGGAAGCTTCACGCAGGTTCTATACTGCAGCACTGAAGAAGGGAGCACGGTGCACATTGCCACTGTTGCTCCTTTAGCTGAATCTGCTTGATGCAGTGCCTGCAACACACCTCTGATTTTCTTACTGGGACATGCAAGAGAACTGTCTGATAGGGCTGCTGGCCCTGAGCTGTGTCCCACACAAACCCATCTCCCTCTGCACGTACACCTACAGCATTTGGGGGCCGCTTGCTGCACCTGGCAGTGCACTCCCCAGCCCTGGGCTTCCTGCTCTCCCTGTTCCGGGGGAACTTCTGGTCACAATTCTACTTCCAGCAGCACCTCAGCTGCCTTCAGCAGAGCTGCTCCCACCCCACTTCTCATTCTCACTGCTCACTTCTAGGCCTCTGGTTTTTGGAGGCTTTCCTGCAAGTCCACAACTTTCTCAAAGTGAGATTTTGCAACCCTGTGTCATCGGGAGAGTTGGAAATGCTGTTGAGCATAATGTGAAGGAATTAAGAAATATAGTATTATGGAGCCCTCTATTACAGTGATAAAATAGAGCATAGCAAGTCTATCCCTTATCATGTGGAAATCACACCTCAGCCTAATCTCCAGATAAAATATTCATTAATACAGCCTGAATGATAAATATATGTAGAGTAATTACTGTGGCACTAGTTTTCATTACAGTTATGAGAAGCAGGCTTCTGCACATGAGAGGTTCTGACAAGATCAGGATAGTGGTGAATGAGGCCCTTTATTTACACCTGTCTAACAGAAGGGGATTATACACAAATGAATCTATTGGTATTAGTCTGCGTGTATCGTGCTGTACTGTAGTGACCAGCCTGGTTTCTGGAAGAGTGAAGATAAGGGATAGGAAGGCAGGCAGAGGCTTGCACTGCACTATGGTACAATCAGGATGTCTCCTAGAGGAAACTGGTACCTATCTTGCAGACACACAGCAGCCCCGGTGTAGGGTAAGTGTCAGTGCAAACACACAGATCTGTTTTGGGACAGAAATGGGACTCGAGAGTAGAATCTTTGCTAATTTGGCTTTCTTTCACCTCTAAGGAGAGGGAATTTGGAGGATTCCTGTACATGAGGCTGCTACTGTTTTTCTGCTGATTGGCTCAGCTCACACTTGTTCCTCCTTCGTGAGGAATTTCCTCAGGAGATGCAGTCATGAGCAGCCTTAGCCCTGGCCAGACCCTGCCCTTCTCTGCAGCAGCTCCTCCATGGGGCAACGAGGGCAGAAGCAGGGAGGATAATGTCCCAGGAGCTCTTTTCTGTGTTCTCTCATCTGACCAGGATGCAGATCTCAGTTTTAGCACAGCGCTCTGCTCTTCTGCGTGCTGCAAAGAGGGAGCTCAAATGGACATGCTGGGCAGGATGGAGAGTTGGGTGGGAAGGAGCCTTATGGGCTTCAACAAGGGCAATGCAGAGTCCTAGAGCTGGGGGGGAGTAATTGCATGCATCAGTACAAGTCGGGCTGAGGTGCCATGGAGGAGCTGTGCAGAGAAGGACCTGGGGGTCCTGGTGGGCAGCAGGCTGGCCATGAGCCAGCAGTGTGCCCAGGTGGCCAAGAAGGCCAATGGTACCCAGGGGTGTATTACAAAGAGTGTGGCCAGCAGGGCGAAGGAGGTGATCCTCCCCTCTGCTGTGCCCTGGTGAGGCCAGAGCTGGAGTGCTGCATCCAGTTCTGGGCTCCTCAGTGCACAGAAGACAGGGAGCTGCTGGAGAGAGTCCACCTGAGGATGACAGTGATGGTTAGGGCCTGGAGCATCTCCCTTACAAGGAAAGGCTGGGTGACCTGGGGGTCAGCCTGGAAAAGAGGAGACTGAGAGGGGATCTTACGAATATCTAAAGGACAGGAGTCCAGTGCATGGGGCCAGGCTCTTTTCAGTGCTGCCCTGTGACAGGACAAGGAGCAGTGGGCACAGACTGGAGCATAGGAAGTTTCATAAGAACAGGAAGAAGTCTTTACTGTGAGGGTGGCAGTACACTGGAACAGCTGCCCCACAGAGGAGGTGGAGTCTCCTTCGGAGATATTCAAAACCCACCTGGATGCTTTCCTGTGCAACCTACTGTAGGGAACCTGCTCCAGTGGTGGGTTGGACTGGGGGATCTCCAGATCCCAAGCCCTACCATCCTGTGGTTTGGAAAGAACTGTGTTTGAGTTCTCCTCCTGGCACTGAAGCCGTCCAGGGGCAGAAACTCTGGGATTTGAGTGCAGGGGTGGAGGGATCAGGGATCCCATCTGGCCAAGAGAGGCTTTGATGGGACCCTCACATACCTGGCTGTGTGGAAGCAGCATGTGGTAAAGCTGCCATGCTAGCAGCTTCTTACCAAAACACTGATATCAAAGCAATCTTAATTCCCCAGCCTCGGAAACACACAGCTACCCCGTATCACATGGCAGCAATGGGCTCACCACTTAATTGCATTTGTAAAGCAGTTAAATGGCAGGATAAGGATTGCTGATATGAAGTCCAGGCTGAAACAGGCAGTTCTACCTTCTGTAAAAGGGTTGTGTGGTGTAATAAGGAGCTGGTCAACAAGGGAGGAAAGAAGCGTAAAGTCAATGGAAGGGACAGCTTGTGAAATGGATGGGAATGCTGTAAAAAAATGATCTTGTTTTATGTTGCTGAAAGGACCTGTGTGATCCTTGGCTGTTAAACCACAGCAGTGACACAGAGGAATGAATTGTACCTGTGGTTTAACGGGGGTCAAGGCAGCTTCTGAAGCTGAGTGCACCATTTGGTGGCCCTCTTAAAAGGTGTTAACGTTTGAAGCTGAGGAGAGGGGCACAGAAATGATTAAAAAAAAAAATAGAAAGGCTTTGCAGTGTGAGGCTCGAGAAGCTCATCCTGTTTAATTTAATTATTTTTATTTTTATTTGAAGAACAGTGTGAGTGGCCTTGATAACAATGCAGAAGTATTGCCGAGCAGGGGAGGCGGGGAGCAGGTAGGCTGGGTGCTTATCTGAGGGAAGGATGATAAGAGCTGGCGCCTGCAGCCTGCAAGCATGGGAATCAAACTGTAAATTAGGCATCCCGTTAAAGGGATTAATGCAGGAACACGTGTCCAGGGCTGGTGGCACATTCCACATCCTATTATGTCTTTAAATCAAGGATACATCGTTTTCTGGGAGAGATGCTTCAGTCCAATATAAAAGATCTGGGCTCAGGCCAAGGGTAACGATGGGATGGCGGTGGTGTATATACAGAATGGTCTAATTATTTCTTTACTAATGACATTATGAAGTGCAGACATGAAATTAAAGCCACTGTCATCTGTTATAGGCCCAATAAGGACTAAACAGGGCTGCACGTGACAGTTTATTTACCTGACATTTCCTAACTAGAAGTTTGATCTCTACAACACCAATAATGCTCTTCAGCACTGTTCAGAGTGAGCAGACAGCAGGCTCTGGGTCAGTGCTGCACAATGGAGCTTCCTCCATTTCATGCAAAGGGAAGCAGTTGGGGTCCTGACCCAGCCACAATGGCTGCTGGTACAGCACACGTGCAGCTCTGCCTTGGGGGAGGTTTCAAAAACAGTCATAAATAGTGCTAAAATAACATTAAATGTTCCATAAGAAAAGGGAGAAGTCTGCATATCTCAGTAACAATATGGTAGGGTGTATGCAATGTGATACCTGGTAGATGAGCTGGACAGATGTAAGGCTTTAGAGTAAGGGATAATTTCCAGGTGCTCAAATCCATCTGCTTAGTTGTGATTTGTGGGTTACATGTTGCAGGGGTTGATCAGTGGCTTTTCCCAACATCAGTGTTGCTGTTGCTTTATTAGGAGCTCTGACAGAGCCTCTTTGCCTAAGATGCACAGTGGGAAACGTCCCTCTTTCCAAACCAAATGCTGTCTGTGTATGAGCAAGGCGCTGCCCGCTGTGTGTGCCATCCCCACCCCGAGGTGAGGGGACTTCCCTGCGCTCACATCGGATGCATGTTGGCAGTGCTGGGATCCAGGCACGCTGCCTGAGCTCTGTGCGCATCGTTAGCCTGGAAGTTAGCGTTCCCATGTTAATAAGGTCAAGAGCAACATGATGCAGCAGCTCAGGTGCCTTTGGTGATGCTTTTGGAAGTTGCTTAGGAGCCCTACTTGATTTTTTGCACGGGTAGCTCTGAGAAACATTACTGTTTGGGTTATTCAGTTGCACTGTCTGTATAAGTGACACTGCTGGACAGTCTCGGGCTCTCATGGAATCACAGAATCACAGGGGTTGGAAGGGACCTCAAGAGATCACCGAGTCCAACCCCTGCTGAAGCAGTGCCCTACAATAGCACAGTGTCCAGATGGGTCCTGAACATCTCCACAGAAGGAGACTCCACCGCTGCGCCGGGCAGCCTGTGCCAGTGCTCCACCACCCGGACCATAAAGAAGCTCTTCTGCACATTAGTACAGAACTTCCTGTATTCAAGTTTTAGGCTCTTGCTCCTTGTCCTATCAACGCACACCACCGAGAAGAGCCCGGCCTCATCCATTTGCCTCCCAGCTCCCTTCAGATATTTACAAACATCCATCAGATCCCCGATCTCCACAAACACTGTAGAGACTGCAGTTCTAAACTGCCTGCTTTTGCTAATGGTGATATGCTGAAAACCCAGTATGTGTCTGACAGATACCGAGGCGGTCCCACAAGGAGTACCCAACTCTAAGGGCTGTTCACACCATGAATGTGGAGTGCCTCAATCAGAGCCGTGCAGCATCTCCTTCCTCAAGGTGCGTAATCTCAGCTGAAAAGTCAGCTTCCTGTCTTCATCCGTGACTTACCAGAAGTGCCCCGAGCACGTTTTGCACTGGCATTAACAACTTTGTCGTCACAAGCCTTCCTGAGGCCGCCGCCTGCTTGGGTTTTCTGTTTGCTTTTTCAGGGTCAGCGTGGTTCCTGCACGCCTCTGTAAAGAGGGGGACCTGTGGAACGACGCGTCCCCTTCACTCCCGTCACACCTGGCGGCTGGTCGTGCTTCCAGCGCTGCGCGGCTGGCTGTTGGTGGTCGGGTTGCCGGTTTCTGCTCTGTCACTGCCAGTGCGGTGTGATTCCAGGCAGCTGTGCGAGCGCGGTTTCGCTCTCTGCCACTGCTCAGGGCTGCCATCAGAAGGGGAGCGCTGGCAGTGCTCGCCTTGCTTTCCATAGCACAAACTGGGAGCGCTCGGCTCGCTGCGGGACTCCGGGAATCAGTGCGCGCAGGGGCTCCGTGCAGCCGCTCCTGCCTGCGCGCAGGGTGCCGGCTGCTGGGCTCTGCCTCCTGCCCGCGGCTCCGGTGCTGCCAGCTCCTCACCAGGTAACCCTCTCCCTTTCCTACCGCCTGCTCTGCAGGGCTCGTCTGCAAGGCGCTGGGGTTCGGAATCCACCCCTCGTTAATTGAGAGTGTGAGCGGGTACGGCCCAGGGTTCGGGCTGCCCAGTGCCAGGCAGGAGGCACAGGGCTGTTTCTGTGGGTGCCCATGGCCAGGCTGACCATGATGGTAACTGCAGGCGAGGGAGGCTTGATGCCTTCTCAAATAAGAGAGGACTGTGACTTTGATTTTGCTTCAGTAGCCACAGATTTCTATTTATCCTCCTATTCTCCCCCCCAGATACTGTTGTTTTTCTCCACTGTTTATATGTCTTTTTGGTGGTGGTGCCTGGACAAGGGCACCAACAGACAGAAGAGCCCTTCAGTGCACATCCAGGGCTCCATACAAGTTCTTTAGGGCAGAATCTTTACGTGTTCCCAATGTGTAGTGGTAGGATGTCTACAGGTTACACAGAGGCATTAAACGTTACCGCGTGGCTTGGTAATTTTGGAGGGGGATCTGAGACCTTGGACTTGACCTCAAGACTTGAGGTCCTGGTGTTGGTGCACATTCCTTGGATGGAGATGTGAGCTGGGCCCTGTGTGCCAACGTGCCCAGCATGAGGCTGGGGAGAGGTGCTGCGGGGCTCAGGGCACAGAGTGGTGGGCAGCCCTGCCCTGCACTCAGTGCTGCTCTGTGCCTGGGGCAGGAGCTCCAGCTTGGCCCCAGTGTGGGCATGTCCTGGTGCTCAGCAGCATGGGGCTGCCTGACAGCCCACTAGGAGGGTCCTGTGCTGGCAGGTGTGAATGGGGCCGTGGTGCAGCAGTGATTTTACATAGGGCCTGACTCGTTCTGCAGGCTGAGGCAAGGTCTTCCTTTTCTGATGAAAGAATGGGATTTTTTAGGCTAGCTGCCACAGAGTCGTGGTGGTACTTCTGTGATACAGAGGTGGTATGGATTAGGGCAAGCAAGGTGTATCAGGGTATCTCAAGTATCTAGGCAGTGAAATGGATTGGCAGGCACTGCACTGAACATGGGGCCTTTCACAAAGGTTCTTGTGCTGAGTATGGATACTGAGAATATGGGAAATGGGGAACAGAGTCTAATCCTGTCCACATCATTGCCTGAAAGTGTCACCAGCAGCCCTTCTCCCCCCATAGCTGTGCATGCATCCAGCTCTGTCTCGCAGTGGGTAGGAACTCTCAGGCTAAGACCTGGCCCAGCTGGCTGCACATGCCCCCTCCTGCCCCGCTTGGGATCTTCCCTTCGGCCTCAGCACACCGAGCAGCCGAGAGCTACGCACCATTTTGTGGATGGGGAACTGAAACTCATGAAGGTGCTTTCATTCGGGTTACGCAGAGTTCTGAAATGAAGCCGTAAATGTGACTGCAGGCAGAAATGCACAAGTTTCCTTTCATGCCTTGGGCTGCTCTCTAGCAGCAATGTGAAGCATGGAAATCTGTACAGTTCCTCTATCTATTGTCCTCTGTAAGCTTAAATGCTTTGTCTTCTGAGGTGGCTGTTATGTCAGTCAGGATCTGCTGGAAGTTGGCTTGCTAATTGAACTGGGTTGAAAGTTCTTCCTATTTAGCATACACAGGCACTGATTTGGTTAATTATTTTCCCTTGCTGAAAGTTCTTCAGCCTATGCTTCTCAGATAGCTGTCCCCAGAGGCCTGTAAGAGTCTTATCACACTCACAAGTGTTGAGTTCAGGTTGGAAAAGTCATTAAGGACTACCAACATGCTCAGGAGAAACGATCACCTGCACAGAACCAGGAGGGTTTCCTTGTTCAGCCTCGCAAGATGGAGGAGGTCTGACCCATGTGTTAAAATAAATCTGGTGGAGTGGGCTCCAAATGGAGGAGAGAAATACTGCTGCTGAAGGGCTGTGGTGCAAGAATGAATGACGCTAAATTGGCCTTGAGAGCATAAGACCAACGAAGACGTAGACCAGCCGCTCGAAGCTGTGAGGGAAAGCACCTGGAGAGGCTATTTATGTCTGCGATGTGATTTACAAGGCTGTGACAGTTAACCTGCTTTTGCCACATCTTGATTTAGTGGCCCAGAACTTCCTCATTTCCACAGAAGAATCTGCCAGATAAGGAAGGGGTGTCTGCCAAGGGCTGCTGCCACCGCTCCTCCCCAGGGAGGTGCTGCAGTGTGCTGCCCTGCTTCTCAGATAGTGCACTCCATGGGGCAGCATGACAAGCTGCAGGACTTCTTGCTCCGGGTGAGCTCTGGAAAGATGTGAACATTTGTTTTCTCGGAAGGTGAAAGTGATTTGTTATAACACAAGCGCAGACCGTTCCTGCAATCTCATTGAGACAGGAGGTTTCTCTCTGCCCTGCTTTCTTAATTCCCTCCTTGTAGATGCCTTTTCTCCTCCTCTGTCTGGTGCAGGGCTTGGGCGACATCTTCCCTCCTCTTGCAGCAGGGGGACTGAGAGGGACCACGTTCACATCGCTGAAGCCCTCTGCTTCGTTTTGTCACATGTGACAGCAGTGGGAGTTGTGCTTTGCAGGTATTTTTTCCTGTTATTTCAGAGACAGCAGCAGTGCTAAGGCTATAATGAGGGCTCTCTCATAATCATAAGCATAACTCCCATTCCTCTTGGGGAAGGGCTTTGTATCCTGTACGTGGGCACTGCAGCTAGGTCCGCTGGCAGTGCTTGCTGTGTACTGCAGGTTGAGGCATAGTGCTAAACCCCCAGCACCCTGTCATGCTGCATTTCTCCCAGAGATGTAACACAACATTTAGCCTCCCTGGGGAAGCAACAGGGACGGGTTCTGCTGTGTGATTTGCCTCTCCAAGTCAGCACCCAGTTCCCAAGGCTCACTCTGAAGTCTATGGAAAGGAAAAATCCCCTCGGGAGCAGTACTCAGTACCACATGTTGGTCTCCAGCTGCATTGCCATCAGGAGGAGCTTTTCTGCTCCGAGAACTCAGGTGTGGGAGAAAAATGGCCTTCCTACAGCTCATCTGTAAGGCAGATGGGAAGCGCTAGGCTGCATGGCTCCACTGGGACTGCATCAGGGACACGACATGCTTTGCTTCAGGTGAGGGCTCCACAGCACAGAGAAGGCCTAACAACAGCCAAAAACACACAGTCACCCATTTGCACTGTTTTCAGATTGCATGCATTCTGAGATAAAGGTTTACTGGGTCTCACAGTCCTATGGGTGGGTTTTGTAGATCTTGTGGCCCTCCTGGATGTGCAGGAGGGAAGTCAGCACCGCTGGATGCTCCCCAGCAGTGAGAGCAGCCACCCTAGAAAGCATCCTTGGTTTTTGGTGTGCAGTGAGAGTCGGTATTGATTTGTTTTTCTCTCTGTATGAATGGGAAGCTATTGTTACAAAGCCTGAAGTAAGAACTCCAATGTCTGCTTTTGCTCTGTACCCTCCTCTCTATTGAGTCATGTAAGCCCTACAAAAGCTCAGAGGAGTGATGCTTGTGTAGTTCTGCTTGTGCTTTCCTTTCAGACCAGGCTTTGAGAAGTGTGTGCCTTTGGTGAGTGATGGGGAGGATGCACAGAGGCAGAGCTGTCTCCCAGCAGTCTGTGTGCTTGCATGCCCTCCTGGCTGCAGAGGGGTATGTGAGAGGCATTGCAGAACGCGTCAGTCCGGCAACATGTAGGCAATGATCATCATGCAAGAAGCAGCTTTCTTTGCATCTGGGGAAAAATGACTTTCTGTACGCAGTGGTTGCTCCCACTCGATTATTGTCACGTAAGACCTTGATTTAATGCAGGTTTCAGTTACAGGAAGCTCATGAGAGAGGCCGTGTCAATAAGAGCAATGGCTGTAGTGCCTGTCACGACCACAGGCGTTTCTCAGGAATAGAGAACGAAGGCTGGAAGCTCTCCTGCTGCCTCTGCCAGAGGTGGTGTCAGGCTCTGAGAGTCCCCTGTGATGTGACCAAGCAGACAGCGCAGAAGAATAAATAACAAAAATGCTTAACTGTGCTGTGCTGATAGGAGGGCAGACTTCCATCACCCAGGTATGGGTACATGTGTTATCTCTGACACTGCCCGCCGTACCCCATCATTCATCCCATCCCTTATGCTTTGGCGATACCTGGATAAATGGGGGGAAAAATGCACATATATTTCTCAAGGATGCGTTTACGTTTCCTGCATAACTTTTCCGCGTTAACATTATGACCTGAATCCAGAGAGGCTCCAACCTGCATTCCGAGGCAGAAGCCATGCTGCCAGAGCAGCTCACCTCCTGGCAGGGATCTGGCCCATGCTCACCTGCTCTGGCAACACCCGCTGCCTTCCTGCAGGCACTGGGGCAGACTGGGGCTCGCCAGACATCAGACACCCCATGTGCCATCACAGGGCTGGAGGAGGCACAGTTCTGAACAGTAAATGCCAGCAAAGGGAAGAGGAGCTGAACCGGAGGGCAGAGTATTTATCATCTCAATTAAGGCCCTCTTGTCATTCTAACATGAACATCTGATCAATCTACAAAGCTGTAGTAACGGTTCATAAAAGCACAGCTTCTCTCTGAAAGAGACTGCCAATGTGTTTCATGTTTATCTCTCAGGGCCTTGGTAGCAACCGCGTGTGGCTTGCAAGTACAAAGGCATGTTTTTTTCCTAACTGCCTGCCCTCCAGATGCAGCCTGAGCCCAGAGCTGAGCTCTGTCTCTCCATCAGCCTCTGATCAGAGGTTCTGATAGAAGCGCTCAGCATGCAGCAGCACCTGCAAGCCGGACCCCAGCAGTGCATGCAGAGGACTGCCATGGCATTCAGTAGGTAGCTGGGAGATGGAACTAGCTCCTGCTCTCCAGCATCACTTTGAAAACAGCCACACTGTTCTACAAGGTGCTGCTGTGCCCTTACAGTCACACTGACACGATCACCTCAGGTACAGCCTGCTGGAGAGACGGAGCACTCAGCAGCACTCCAGGCAAAAAGCTGACAGAGCTGCTTGAGGATGCTGTTGTTACCTCTCGTTGTTAAAGGAGAAACCACACAGGTGGAGCAAACAGCTGTAGAAGAGGAGCAGAAATGCTTCTAAAGGCAAGTCAGACTGGACTTGCAACCTCCAGCTGAGAGGAAAAGACAAATGTTTTGTACAGGACATGTTTATACCTCTGCTTTCCTTAGAAAGCAAGGATGCTGCTTTCCCAACAGCACAGTTCCCAGCTATTTATTTTGCAGTGAGTGTTACAGAGCAAAGAGGATTCATCCATCACTGCCAGCTCCTTCCTCCTTTTGTGCAAGGAGGACAAGGTCTGGGGGAGGCCTCATGCCTTGTCCAAGCTGAGCAGCAAGCTGGCAGCTGTACTCACCTTGTTGGCTGGGCTTTGCCTCACGTGCAGGGAAGAGAAATGACCCCACATCCCATGCTGTCCCAGCTGAGCTTCTGCTCAGGGTCCCTTCCCTCCCACGCCTGCTCTGGGAGTGAGGCTGTGAAGGCCTGCAGTCAGCCTGCTGTCTTCCCAGCAGAGGAGAAACCTCAAGAAGCAAGGAAAGTCATTGGTTTCCTATGTACTCTCAACAGCTTTTGATCTTGGTTATTTCTGGGAGCAAAGACCAAAGCAGGCGCTAAGGGGAGGGTGGGGACTGAGGATCCTGCTGATACAGAACTTGTGTAAGACCAGCTAGCACTCAGGATCCAAGCAAAATCCAGGCCTGGGTGACTAGCAGGTAGTGAGCCTTGTGCAGGACCAGAGGCTCAGTGCTCTGCAATGGGTCAGCTCATCACTCCTTCAGTCTGAAGGGTGCCTATTCAACCAGTGACAGGGAACAAACTGGAGAGGCAGCTCTAGAGCCAAATTCACCTCTTTGACCGTTTGTACCCTAATGCATTCTGGTGTAAGGTGCTCTTTGCTGTGGTATCTGATAATGCAGGAGCTCTAACTGAAGCTTTACCCTTGACTATGGTGGTTATGACTTCCCCACTGCCGCTCTGCCCCCCACCTGCTTCCTCCCCAGACCAAGGAAGCCTACAAAGAGGGATGTCAGGGAGCACAAGACATCTTCTGTGTCAGCCTGAATAAATCTGGCTAGCAGGGGAGAAAGGCAGATGCAGATACCGATGTGTTCACTCACCTGTAGCAATTACCTCCTTTAACTAAAAACCCCAGAAAGCCAAGGAATGGGCTGTGTAAGAGAACGGCCCATTAACATTTATACAGCACAGTTGTGTTTCCAAATGTCTGCTTAGTCCCAGGCTCTCCCAGCTGATAAAAACAATAGCACCTGTCACACCTGATTCTCTCTCTCTCCAGCCCTGCAAGCAGAGGAGAATCTGTAGCAATATTGGGAAGGAAAGAGAAGACAAGCTACCTTTACTGTTCCATGGGAAAATAAGCTGTTGGATTATCGTCTGGAAACTGTGAAGTGCCAAGATGAGCAACGAGAGGCTGGAGAACCCTGGTCCCTCCCCACTGACTGAAGGCCTGAAGAGAAAGAGGGGAAGACCAAAGAAACAGCCACAGGTGAGTTCATATCGCCCACAGAGCCTGCATGAGGTGCCCAGTGTTAATCTAGTAGGATCTGCAGGCAGCAAAGAGCAAGGAAAGGCAAAGTTTTATGTAGTGAATATTAAGGCTATTCAGGAAAGCAGCAGTATGTGTGCCCTGGGGTATCGGCCATCAGTGTCAGAGGAGCTCCAGTGTCCCCATAGAAAGCTGCTCAGACCAGGGGGTGGAATGGGAGGAGCTGCTCAGGTCTCTGCTGCAGTCTGGAGGCTTTTGGGTGTCCCAGCCCTCTGCCTCTACACCAGTAGTTGGATGGAAGGCAACCACGGGCTGTTCTCACCCTGTTCTAGGTGCTATGGTTGGGATCCTCGCAACTCATCCCAACCCCAAGCCAAAATGTTAAAGGGATTAGAGGTATTGCTGCACATCTTCTCGTGTGTTTCAGCATCAGGAAAAGCAGAGACAACCAGGTAGGCTTGTCAGGAGTGACCCTGCTGGATTTTCTCTTTATTGCAGGAGGAGGCTGTGGGACCACTGCCGGAGAAAAAGCCACGAGGAAGGCCAAAAGGAAGCAAGAAAGTGAGCAGTGCAACTGGACAAACGGTAACAGTGAATGGCTTGTGTGCTTTACCAAGGGGAGGAGAGATGCTGGCTGGACCACCGGGGAGGTTTCTCTTAAGATGGACAGGGGAAAGCTGCCCCTATTTTGGTTCACCTTCAGCTGCCACCATTGGACCCACTAGTTCCTGCAGCCTTTGTCCAGGGTCCCCCAGCCCTCCTGCACTGCCCCTGCCTGCTCAGCACTTCCTGCTGGTGTTTGTGCTGTGTGGTTTCCATGTTGTGGCAGTCAGTGCAGTTCCATGGGTGCTTCCTCCCCTGCTGCCCTCCTCCCCCAGCTTTGGCTCCTTCTGCTGCTTGTCCTGTAAGAACGTTATGCAGAGTTCCCTTTAGGCAAGCTAAGGGTATCAGTGGTGGTTCCCATGGAAAATATATCTGTTGTTTTCAATGTAGGTAGAACCTCCTGCTGGGAAGAGGCCCCGAGGAAGGCCCCGCAAGTGGGTGAGTGCAGTGCTCAGTCCTTCTGCTCTCCTCCAAGTGCAGAGCTTTGGGTGGTAGTGGGAGGTTCTGCTGTGTTTGTTCTTCTCAGTCTCTGCAGTGACAGACAGCTGAGCTGACCTGATGGTCTCACACACGTGGGAAGCTCTGAGTGCCCTCCCAGTGCCCCGGCCCCACGGCTCAGCTCCCACAGCAGGCTGGGAGAGCTGCTGTGCCTCACTCAGGATGTGTCAGTCTATCACAGCACTGTGCCAGGCTGGGAGGCCAGGACACAGATTCCATTCTCAGGCACAGGGGACTGTCGTCCCAGGAGTCCTGAAACACTGCAGCGATTGCTCAGCACGTCCGTTTGTTTCTAAACAAGAAACTTAGAATTAAGCTA
>PPHD01003167.1:0-32539 GCA_002909625.1 Bambusicola thoracicus
CCCCCCCCCCCCCCGAACTGGCAACAGCTGAATAAGAGCCATGAAAATAATTTACTTCTGTGACCAACTGTTGGATTTGGGGAAAAAAACAACACAACAAAACAAAAAAAAGAAAAACAAAAAACAACCTCTTTGACATAATACTGTTGATATCAAGTATTTTAGTTTACATAGTAACGTTCTATTGCAAAGTTGATTTACATGCTTTGTCATAAAGGAGGCTACTGAGCCAAAACAACAATCTGTTGGACTGAGTTCACGAAGGAGTTTCCTATAGTTGGCACTCTGAGATTCTCTTCCTTCTTGACGTCCAGCACTCGCTGTTTTTTTTCCCCCACGTTATCCTCTTGGGCTAAGAGCTAGTGTTGGTGAAACCTGCTTTTAGCAGGCTTTCTGCAGTATGTTTTGAAATCATTTGTTTAAGCTGATAGTTATTCTTCTCTTTATAAGACAAAAACCAAACAAACAAACAAAAAACCAAACCAAACACCTAACATATAGTTTTAATATCAGTAACTTGTAATAATCTTGGAAATTGTGTCCTGACCATACTGCTGTAAGAATGTTAGGTATCTTTTTTGGTAAATGTATGTATGGTGTATTTGAAAGTTTAGAAATCCTTTAGACGTAGACCCATAAAGGAATTAGGAGTATCTGAATGGGGGGAAGAGGGAGTGGGAAGAGATGATGACAACTGAAATGTAGAATATATTGTAAACATAGGTTGTTAGTTTAAACTGAGGTCTGAGTTTTGCTGTGCATTTCATTTTTATCGTGGCTTCACCTTGTTAATTCTGACTCTTTTTTTTTTTTTGCCTCTTCCTTTTTCTCCCAGAGCAATTGCGCAGCTGGTTAATTCTTTTACCTGTGAAGAGGACGAAATGATTAATTCCTGCAGTTTGAAGGCTGCAGCTCTATGTATTTCAAGACAAAGTTGTACAGTGTGCTCTTTAACTATTGAGCAGTTTTATACAGTGTATGTAACAGAAATAGGCTTTTAATTTTGTAAGAGAGTCTTGTTTTGCCAAATCTAGAAACTGTTAATTGTTTGGAGGGCTTCAAAATCCCCATGTGGGTCTGTTTCAAACTTTTAAAAATATATATATTTTTAATTTTTTTTACTGCTTGGTTTATTTTCTTCTCTTTGATCTTTTATATTCACATAAGCTGTAGTACTTTAAGTACCTTTATTCCAAACTTAGTGGGTCCTCTTTACTGGAAGTTTCGAATAAAACCTGTTGTTACTGCTTACATTTGATTAAAACTTTGTCTTGTCCACTTCTTAGTAGATTTTGACAAACCAGATAAAGATATGATCTTGAAGGAAGAACAGCTAAAAGTGAAGAGACACTGACATTTATGGCTAGTACAGGTTAGTAACCCTAAAAAAGTTAGTATGGGAGATAAGTGAGCTCTCTAGAGGGAAAGACTTCTTAATTTTAGGATATATTAATATGGATGCAGTAACACAGAAGTTCCAGTTCATAAAATTTCTGTGTTTTCAACATACAATATCTGAATGAGCAGAGAGTTTCTCTATCTTTTACAGAAATATCTAGCATGCTGTACACTGTGTGAAGGTGACTGAGTCAGCACAGTTGCACATTCACTGAGTTCTGAGAAACTCCGTAAGAAATGCTTATCATGTAAGAACTCAAGTGAGCTATGACTTCATTTGTGACCTTCTTTTTCTCTTATTTTAAAATAAACAAGTAAGCCTGATCGTCTTTCATGAAACATTTAGAGGTCTCCATTAAAATAAACACTTCCCTTCTTTACAGTTTTTTTTTATCATGAGGAAATTGTTTGAATATCTGTGTTCCATGAAGAAAGTGCTTGGACTCAGCTTTTGTGTATCAGCCTTCACAATCTCTTGTCTGTTTGCCTTGGGTTGGTTAGCCTTGTAGAGAGTATTGCTGCCTCCCAGCTGTTTTGCTGGAGACATGCTGGAGGTGAAGGCCATAGTGGCAGTGTGTTTTTTTTTGTCTTTGTAACCTTTAAGAACATTTTGTTTCTAATTCAGATTAACATTTCTTATAAAGTGGTAGTCAAAGCACAAGTACAAGTCTTAAAAGTTTAAGTTAAAGGTGATCATAAAAAAGATATAATATTGTTTGCTCTTGGCTCACTCTGCTTTTTTTTTCCTGTCTTCAACCTCTGCTGTATTCACTCTCAGCTGTTCCCAATCAGGTGCCTTTCTTCTGCTGGAATACAGAAATTGGGCAGCTCTTTTTTTAAAGTGCTACAATCATCCACCTGTCATGCAGGTCTTAAGTAATATAAGTGTTTTTGCCTCCCCACATTTGGATGATCCTGTAAGAACTCTAATAAACTTTGAAATAGCTTTGAAGTAAAGGCAGTTCTGTTGCAAATGTTTTTGAGCATTACTGTCTTTTAAGTTTTGGACAGCCGGGTGAGGGACCAAACCAATCAAACCAGTTCAGATCAGTTTGACCTTTCTCATTCCCAAGAGATACTAACAGACTTGGGCTTTTGCAATATGTATCTTTTCTCGTGCTGTTTGAGGAAACAATAGAGACAGTGGAAGAAGATTTATTTTTAAAAACACACTACACAAAGTTTGTCAGTATCCCTGATGTCTTTTTTCTTTTTATAAGATCATACTGAGCTTCCTGGTTTAATGCAATCAGAACACATGGATTTATATTTCAAGAACCTCTCTGAATATATTACCGTAATTCCTCTTTTTTTCCTGACTGGGGATTGAAATCAGGTAGTATTTGCAGTGTGTCAGAAACTTAATGCTTTTGTGCAGTCCCAGTCTTTTGAAATTCTGTTTAGAATTTTTCTGTGCTCTTGGTATAGTTGAATTGCAGTGTATATGCTATTTTTTTTTCATCTATTATCCAGCTTTTTGTTTGTGGTAAGGAGACATTAAGTGTAGAGGAAAAATATACCTTCATGTGATGACTCAGAAGATCACAGCTGGACTTTGTTATATAAGTTGATTGAGTAGCACCTGAGACTAATTGCCAGAAAAACAGATGATAGAACAGTGGTTACCTTAGAAGTAACTTTTTGCCTGAGACTCTTGTGAAGATTTTTTGAAGCAGCTCAGAGAAATTTTCTTACTGATTTGCTCTGTTCTGGATAGATGGAATCAGAAAGTCAACAAAGATGCAGGACAGAAGGAAAGCTTTTTTTATGCTGGCCTCTCAACAGAACAGATAGATGAGAGCTCCCTGAGCTCTTCTCAGGGAAACTGCACAGTTCACCCTTCAACCAGGTGAGTCCTTATGGGCTATTTGGTGTCTTTTGCCCCCATAGTTTCCTGCATCTAATCTCCTGAACAACCAAGTTAAACATGGAAGAGTCTGCTTCGAGATCAAAAGCTGAAAGGGACCCTGTTATGAGAAGATGAGCCAAATACTTCTGTGGAGGTACAATGTTTTGGCATTTTAGTGCTAGAGAGAAAATAATTATTTCCAGGTGAGGATAGCTTTTTAACTATATAAAAGCCTTTGGTGAATCTTTAAAAGACTTGATGGAAGCTAAGAGAGGTATTTGTTATTACTTGTAAGAGGGGATGGAGAGAAATAATTCATGTATTAACATACCTCACATCAAAGAATCACAGGCCTGGTCTTTTAATCTTGAATAGCTGGTATTGCCTTCAAGTTTTATAGCAGAAATGCAAAGTCACGGCCTGAACCAGTGATTGAGCAGCTGGTGGGAAGGCAGGGCCAACCCAGGGCAGCTCAGCTGCATGCAGTGCATCTGAATGACGAGAAGGGGTGAAGCAAGGATCCACCCCTTCCCAGACCTCATTTAAGGGTTGGCAGTGGAGATACAGGTATCTCTTGCTGGAGATTCCTGCCTACCAGAGGCCTTTAAAGGGTAAGCATTTTTTTTTTCCCTTTGTTTCTGCATCCAAAGCTGCTGAATTTGGGCTTGTTCTCACTTGCTTCAGCCTAGGATTCTGCCACTTTGCTCTTATTGCTACACTTTCCATCACAGTATAGCATTACAGTGTTACAAGTTTAAATAAAACTATTCTCTTGCTTAATAACTTATTTTATTAGTACAGATGTTTTTACAACTGCAGTTTTTTCTAGTCTCCTGTGTGAATGTAATCACTTTAAGACAATAAATCAGTGTAGAGGTGTCTAAAAATGTCATGGCCCTTTCTTGATGTGCTTCTCTCCTTGATTTTTTTTTTCCCCCATTATCTTGCTACACTTTAAGCCTTTAATCAGCACATCAAAAGCTAGCTGTGTTTTGATTATCTGTTTTATTAATTGCTCCTGGTTCATTCTGTTCAGTACATTGTAGCCTCTTATTCTGCTTTTGAGATTCGTAACTGTGACCTGGCAATCGCCTTTTCTGGCATTTGTGCCTAAACATGTGACGTAGCTCTACCATCACCAGTTGCGGTAGAGCAGTATGTTCTTTACACACATCATCTCACAGTTCATTTTCTTCAAATATATTTATAACTCTGTGACTTAAACAGTTAAACCAGGACACTCCCTTGTCACGTTGTCCCTTTTTGGTAAACTGCCTTTTCATTACTCTTCAAGCCTTTCTTCCCAACTCCTATATTTTTCATGACTTGTCTTATTTTTCTTGACAAATTCTTGTGAATAGCTTTTTGTCAGATTATTTTTTCATACCTGCTGGATGATCTATGTTTCAGTTCAGCCAAAACCCCTCTTAAGTATGCTTGCCAAAGGCCAGTAAAGAACTATTGATTGCTGTAAGTACCAGAAGCTACCCATAAAGATATGAATGCTTTGGAGGCTTTTTCAGCCCCCACCATCTCAAATGATAAGTCTTTTATAGAGAGGTGAGTGCTATTGGGTGTCTGTTTTACTTGGGATTACTGTTTTCAGGACTTCACAGGTATACCATTTACTTGGCTTCTTTTTATGGTTGCATGTTGCATGGTTTGCAATGGACTGAAATTGTTGGCCAGGTTTTGCATTCAGTGTTCTCTGACTGTTGCCATCAGCTTCACAAGATAAACACTGTGCTTGTTCTCACCATCTCTCTCCAAATAGGCTCCAGAATAAACAAGTTGTGTAGTTTGTAGAATGAAGCTGTTGTATTGCCTGCTAGCCTGGGTGACTGCTCCTCAGAGGGGAGACCTCTGGGACAAACAAAACTGTGCCTCTGACTCAGTCAGACAGCAGGTGTGTGCAAGCTGGCTGGAGTGGCTCTGTTGCCAGAGTCTACAGGGCTCTTCAGATGCTGTGCTTGTTATTGAGGTGCCACAGGCCCATGCTGGTGTGCTGTGGCAGTCTGCCACCAACATGTCCCTCTGTGTTAACATGCTGTGAGCTTCTGAGGAAGAGAGCTCTGATTTCCTTCTCTTGCTCATTTGAGGTAGCTGACAAGATGGCTTCTATTTATCCCAGCTGTAGGAGATGATGATCTCTTCAGCTGCAACAGCTCAGTTTGATTGGGGTGTATGACAGAGTGGTAATCAAGAAGCAGTATTAGTGAAGAGACAGAGTCCTGATTGATTAAAAGCCTATTGTAAATACAAGTGTAACTCCAGTGAGACTATACTGCTGGCATACCATTGGTTTGCAATATGGGTGCAAAGGTGACCAATTCTACTGCTGTGAATGGAAAAGAAGGGTATAGTTTTTACTTGGGTCTGATTAAACACATTATAGTTATGAATGGTACGTGGATCCTCATTGTATGTTTATTTGTCATATGCATGCAAAGTCATCAAAGTCATGGAAGTGAAGTCAAACCCAACTTTATAAACAGGAGTTGTTTTCAGTCATCTCTCAGGAGTGTAGCAATTCTTTTTCTAGCAAGTGTAGATTCCTCATTTTTTCTCTTTGGAATTGGTTTGTGGTTGGTTTGTTCATTCTGTCATGAAGGGGTGAGTTTAAAAATCTCCATCCTCTCTTCATAATTCTGTCAGCTCCTTTGAGACTTCAAATCTGTGAAACTTAGAGGAGGCAGCTGTTAGGTAAATTTTGAAAGAGAAGCTATAATCTTCATGTGCTTCAGATTGTGGAGAGGTCTTAGGGTCTCTTGTAGCAGTAAAACATCCTGTCACGTTCAACTCTGTTGCACTAAATATAAAGTGAGCTATGATTGTATTGCAGTGGGCACTTGGCAAGCAGGCTTTCCTTGCTCAAAGAATTCAGTTTAAGTGGACATGCTATTTGTTTAGGCTTGGTGGAAAACACAGCTGGCCTTTTTAAAGATATTCTAATTTTTATATCAGGACTGCTTTCTTTATGCAATATCCCTCTAATGTATTGATGCATGCCTTCACATGAAGAAATATTGTCCCTCAATGCCACTTTCCCTACCTTTATGTAATAACTTTGGAATTAGTTTTTTTTATTTCTTCAGTTTACTGAGTCCAACTTGTTACAAGAAGGAGAATGAGTCTCGGTGTGTGCAACGCTGCAATAAGATGATTTTTCCCAGAACACTTGATTCTTGGCAGGAAGGAGAGTGTTCTGTCTCACCTCTGAGCCTTTCACTTCTGCCTTTTCTTGATCATTCTGGGATTGGTAATCCCGAGCATTTTGAGATACATGTGGAGTCTGAAAGATGGCTACTATCCCAGCAGATATTTCTTCAAATTTGTGGACCAGCCTTCCCAAGTCAAAATCACCATAGAACTGGCAACAGCACTGTTAAAAAATGGATCCAAGCTTGGCTTCATTTTGAGCATGACTCAAGCAATGGTTTGACTACAAACAAACCTCTCAAACACAGCTTTATGCCTGTGTCTGCTGGATTTTGTCCATGCTGCTTTCTGAAGCAATACAGAACGAAGCTACCTCAGTCTGGTGCCTTGAAGAATTAGGTTTTCAGGAGGTGGATTTGTATGTTGTGCCAGGAGAAGAGTTCTGTCAAAATTCTTTCATGGCATATGTTTTAATCTGTATATGGGGTTTCTTTGTACTCCTGCTGATAATGATTAATTTTGTGCCAAATCCGAACATATTGTCTGTGCTGTGGCCAGTCTGTTTTATGGCCCGCTGTATTCCTCTTGGTTTTTCAGCAATTGTGTAATTGCAGTAAATGATTTCCACAAGGAGAAAAATTGCACAGTCATATAGCATTAGAGTTCAGTTTAAATTGGATGATGTTGCATTTATGGAAAGCAGCTATTTGCATTCTTATAATCGAAATACTAAACTCTAAACCTTCTAGAAATTAATCATCTTCAAAGCATTTCCTAGAAAAGTACTTGAATGTTGATCTTGATGTTGATAAGGCACATGTGGCATCACAAACAATTACCATGAGCTAGGAGCCTCTTGCTTGAGGAATCTGATTCTGACGAACAATCTTTTAGTGAGGGGCACCATGTTGTTTGGCTTGTGGGATCTGTTAGTGTTATACAAGCCCTAGAATAATCTGTATTGTGAGCAATCAACAGAAACAGAAAAGGTGTGTATATTATAGAAAGGGGAGGGTTCAATGAAGCTCATAATGTTTGTTATTTTTTTTATGGTCTGGGCTGCAAGGATGAGAGTTATACAAGGAGAATAATGTTCCTAATATTCTACTAGAGATAGATTTAATGTGTACATATGTCCTGCAGCTATGCTGGAGAGAGGATGTGGTGGTGGGAGTGAGTGATGAAGGACAGGCAGAGGGGGAGCAACTGACCAAGGAGCTAGAGACAAATGTGTTTGCAAACAATTTTTTTCTTCCGGTTGCTTGAGAAACTACAGGGAATGCTCCTTTCTGTGCCAGCAGCTGTGGGTGGGTGGCAGTTTTACGACTGTTCAGTTGGATGGAATGGTCCCAAATGTGTTGATTGGACCTGTAATGTTGCAGCTGAACTTACAAGGAGGCTTCTGTATATGTGAACATTGTGTGGGACTCGGGACAGGGAGAAGATAACCTGATCACCCTGTGTGTAGTTTCATCATGTGTGTAGTTTATTATGTGTTGTTTAAGTTGTCTGGCATGGTTTTTCTTTCAGTAGTTAAATGGATGAAAGCATATGCAGAGTGTGTGGCCATGCCTTTGTTCTCTATGCCTTGGTCATCCCTTTTCTGAGTTTGCATGGGAAGCTGCGATGGCCTCACATCAGCGTGTACAAGGAGCCCAGTCAGAATTCGTTATTTTTACAGTTGTGTATAGCCTGAAAAATGTGACATGCATATCACGCAAACAGGAAACAACCCTTGCAGGGGACTGAATGTAGCTGAAAACCTAATCTAAATAAGGCTGTTAGTCATCTCCATATGGTAACCTTTCAGTGCCACACAAGTTTGGAAAATGTGCTCAATGAATGTGTGGATACCAGCTGTTGCCTTACACATTTAAATCTCTCTTTAAAATAAATCTGAGGCACAAATATCTTACATACAGCAATTGTGAGTAAAAGTCTGCGTGTGTAAAAGTGCTTATGTGGGAACTGGGCTGGACCTCTAGCACTAGAAATGAGACTGAGGTTTCTTTGATCATCTGAGTTTCTTATGACAATAAATAGCTTAAATAACAAAACAAAAAACACAGAAGTAACATACTTTGACAGTGTGTCGTCATTACTAAATACATAGTCGTAATAAAAAGATAGAATACAGCGTGTTTAAAAGTGCTGGCTAATATGTAATGGCTGGCTTCATTTCTTCATATCCTCAGAAAGAATACCATGTAATACAGCAGTAGACTGAGATCCCCCTTCTTCTCATATAAAATTTTGATTGTGTCAGTTTCTCTGTTTTCATGTGTATGATCTACGGGTGATATTTTGTCTGTTTTGTTTTTCAAATGCCTTGGGGAGTTCCTGCCTCTTATTTCTGCTCCCACCTTCCAAAAGCTTTCCACCTCTGAGTTTTTATGGAGCTGCCGAGAACGTAGGAAAAGGGCAGGTTTATACAAGTAGAGTATAAACTACATGTGGTACTGTGAGAAAATATTTAGTGTATACCTGGGAAAACAGTTGTTTTATACATGTTTAATAAAAGTATTCTGTGTATTGCTGGTGTAAACATTGTTGAAGTAGGAATAGAAAACAGTGATTTACTTTGCTCAGCACAGATTTGTTGCGTATGGCAGTTCATACTCCGAAGTCACTTTGATTTTGGGGATAACAGTCAAACAGGTGGGTCGCTGGTGTTTGTAGGAGCTGACTGTGCTTGTTGCTCTCTTTTGGCCGCATCTGCTGTGAGTTGTGCATGTAGTTTCCCTGAATGTCAAAACAATGTATCTGAAATTACTGTACTTGAAATATTGAGTACCCAGTGAATTTACTACTAACTGGCATAGCCATTGCATTGGTCCCAGTTCTTTATGCAGTGCTGAAGTTATTCTGCTTTATAGGTGCTTATGCTCTTTACATATACCATAGCACCTCCCAGTGATAATGATGTGGTACAGTGATTTGGAAATACGTTTTAAATAAGAGTCAAATTTGGAGTGCATGTCACTTCATTTATTAGATTTCTGTTGTCTCATCAAATGTGTTGAAGTAATGATCTCTCTTTTTTTTTTTTTTTTTTTTTTTGTCTGGAAAGCTGAATGAAGAGAAATTAAAGGAAGTGAGAGAGAATAGTCCTGATATTCATTTTCTTTTTTCCCTCTTTAAGTAAGGTGTAGTGATGTGCTTCAATCCTCACTACCCAATCCTCTAAACTGATTCTGCCTCCGAAGGTGCTGCAGGAGGAAAGGGAGAAGTCTGCATGGACTTACTGGCACATGTGGTTTCCTTCTGGCTCAGGCAGACTCAGCAACAGGAGGAGATCTCACAGTGGAACAGATCCCAGTGATTGCTTTAAAATCTTAAGGGTTATGAGGGGAGAATATTGAAAAACAACATCAGAAGCAAAAAAGAAAATAAAAATCAATGCTTTGGCGATAGAGTCAACAGGGAACTCAGTGGCTTTGTAGGTCACTTGCTTTACATCCAAGAAAATGTCTGCTCAGGCTTTGGCTTCCCAGCACACCTCAGCAGCCATGCCTCTGGCTGCTTGCTGTTCTGAGAAGCCCTTTGAGAGCAAGCTGTAGGAGGTAGAGGTTTTTTTCTGATTTTTTTTTTTTTTTTTTTTTTTTTTGCACGGGGTGGGGAGAAGAAGTAGGGAGTAGTTTTATCCCCATCTTTCTGTTTATACACACCCTGGTTCAGGATTTATAGGAAGGGGACTCTTGTTGGTAGGACCAACACGTGCCTGCTTTCAGATCTGGGTTTGAAAAATGTTTGTGAGGGCAGAGGCAGCAGAAGCAGCATGGCTTTGTCAAACTGAGTAGTTGAGAGTTAGTGACAGCTTGTCACTTGTTAGAGTCACCTTGTTTTTGCAAATGCTCTTCTGGATACTGTCTGTAAAGAGGCTGTGACTGGAAAATGTGGATTTTTTTGGTGCATAAATATTGGAGAGGAGTTATTCCAGGAATGTTGCGTATTACATCTGTTTGAGCCCTGTATATGTTACAGACGTGGAGAAGTGCAGTAAGTCCCATTCAGGTGGTGGGTTGGCAATATCTTGTGGTCTTTCTGATGGTATATGGCATAGACGGAAGGACTGAGTACAAGGATTCAGTAAAACTTAAAGATATTTTGAAGTCTCCCTGTATATAATTTTTAAGTTCTTAACCATCTTTGTAGTTAGCTTCTTGTGCTGTTTGGTTTAAATTTGCCTTTCTGCAAATGAACTTGATTCCTTGTTAGTCTGCCTTTGGCAATGCAGCAAATCATTCACTGTCATTTTGATATTGCCTTATACCTGTGAAGAGAGGTGTGCTCCTCCTGCCGCTTCTCTTATTTTTGTAGTTCTCCTTTTGATCAAAAAAAAAAAAACCAAACAATTTTTCAATTTCTCTTGAAAGCTTTTTTTAGTAAGCATTTACTCTTCTCTAAGGAAGCTTTGGAGTATTTATCCGAGCATCTGAGAATGACTCTTGAAAACAACAACAGAACCTTCAATGATAGCATTAAAGTGAAGGAGGGAGGCAATATGTATATTTTTCCCCTCTTATTTCAATGGAAAACATACGCTGTCATCTCTTTCATAGGTCATCAAGAACAAGAAAATTAACAATTTCCTTTTGCGTGTCAGACTTTTAAAATTTGGTCTTTGCAGTATAGAACGTACCAATTACGAAAGCATGTGGTTAGTTAGCTAATGTTAGGTCTCCACTTGTCGCCTTATTCCAGAAAGGCCAGCCATAAATTTCTCAGAAATAACCTTCACTGAGATACGTGCTTCGCTGTTGTCTAAGCTCTGTGAGACCAATCCTCACTAAGTAATGCAGGAGTATTTGTGTGCACTGTAGGAACATCCAGTGATGAAATTGCCTGTTAGTTTATTATGTTTACTATATTACTGATATTACTTATGGAAGGTTTTATTCTAAAATAACTAAATATGGGATTTTGTATTTTTATGGTTAAGAAACTTTGTTTACTACCTGTTTTAACATTTAATACTACAGTAACAAGAAACAGACTTAACTATGTAAACATATAACTATCTTCATAGCCCACACTGTTAGTTTTATGTAGTGTCCTGCCATAACTCTGTCCTGGGGCTTCAACTAGTGAATATTTGCTGGTTTTTCTGCTTTCTGTGATGTAAAGATGAGACTTCATCTACTGCACACGTTTCTAGGAAAAGAAAAAAAAGGCAACTTATGCTACGAGTCAGTAGATATAAACAAGAGGAGCTGCTTTTTTTA
This sequence comes from Bambusicola thoracicus, assembly GCA_002909625.1. Lineage (NCBI taxonomy): Eukaryota > Metazoa > Chordata > Aves > Galliformes > Phasianidae > Bambusicola > Bambusicola thoracicus. The sequence goes on from PPHD01003167.1 coordinate 11,632, forward strand.
TTACTGTAAATTAATTACAATAGTGGTGAAGACCAGGTTTTCTTTTACTTACATTGACTCTCAAAGCCCCTGAGGTACTGAGATTGGTAGTTTCATACTTGGAAACAATAGCTTGCTTTTTAATGGGGACAAATGTGATAGCCTGCAGTACAAGAATAAACAACTACATGAATACAGACTAGATAGGAAGTGAGCATCTTTAGTGGTTTGACTTGACCTATTTGGCCTCTGCTCGCAATTCTACATCAAACCTGGAGGTAAGAGGGGATGCATAGATGTTACATTGAGTTGTGTGGCTTCTCAGGCACTTCTTTGTACTGCCAAGGGTTGATGCTGGCTTACTGAATACAGTGTCTAGTTGGATATTATGCTTCAGAACACGATTGAAACTGTCCAGAGGAATTGGTGTAAATGATGAGAAGTATATTGAATGTGACCTGGGAAGAAAAGCTGACTCCTGCGCTGAATGTTTCTTCAGAGATGACAGTAAGGGGGCGCGGAATGTTAAGTGTCTCAAAACGTGCACAGGAAGGTACTCTGAAGTGGAAGAATTTATAGCTTTTCTCCCCTTAATGGGGAATAGAACAAGAAATAGCAGGCTTAAATTGCAGAGAATAAAATTGAGATTAAGGTGGAGTTGGTACAATTCCTAACAGTAAAGGTAGCAAAATACTATAACAAGTTGTCTGGGTAGCTTTTGGAGACTTGACCATTGGAAATTGCTAGAAAAATTCATGTTGGGAAAAGAACAGGTGTCTGTGATGCTTCTTGGATGTTTGGGAGTTGGAGCACTCCTGGGAGCTGGTTCAGTTGCTGGTCTTTTCAGAGTGGGCTGTCTGAGATATGTGTATGCCAAATTAGAGGCAAGTAGGTACAAAACTAGAAAATTTTAGAGAGAACCAGGTACAGCTTTTGATGTCCTGACTATTGGTTTCCTTCTATAGCACTGTGAGGCAATCTAGCATTGCCAGTAGAATAGCTTTTATCAACAAAATAACTGTTTCTGATTGATGCTGGTAAGCTAAAATAGGATATTTGTTTAGAAAGAAAAACTTGATTCACTCTCTGTCCCCCCCCTTCCTTTTACTTCTAATATCGCCAAACAATTGAATGTGAAGAAGAAAGGTACTGATGACCACAAGTCATCTGAGGTGAATGATGCGGTTTTCTGTTTCATTCTCAACAGTAAAACAAAAAGATGTTGAATAAATATTTATGGTATATGACAATCCCATACCTTTTATATGAAGTTTGAAGCCTGTTCCCTGTACTACTAATCTGAGTAGGTCTCCTAACATAGAAATAGAACTGCTGGTTAAAACTCTGCTTTGTATTTTGTTTGTGTTTTGTAGGAAATAAGATGACATCAGCGTGTGTGTGTGTGTATATATATACACACATACAGTATATTGTAGGGTGATCCCTAATTTACTGCAGCAATTATAAAAAGGGAAACAGCAAAATTCTTCTGAAAAGGCTGAAACTGACTGTAAAGGTCCCCGTAAAGGGTTACAGCCCATTGCCACTGGTCTTATGTGAATAAACCTCCAAGGTAAAACCAAGATGGAACTCATGCTGGCACAGGTGTCACTTCAGTACTTCACATTCTGAATCCAACTGAATGATCCCACATAAATGTTGAATGTGTTTGTTCGTCAGGTTGTTAAAACACCGCTGTGGCCAAAGAGGACAGATTTGTCATTGTGATGCTGAGGTGGTAATAAATTCTTTTGTATTCAGAACATATCTAAGCTGCGTGACCAAAATACATGGCATTAGCTTCCCCTCCTGGCCAAAAGAAGGAAATGATCTTGGAGGCAAGATGCACATGAATTGCTTATCATTTGTATTTCTATATGCTAAAGATAGAAACACTACTTTTTATATAGCAGAAATAGCACTTAACTGCCATTGAAGGGCAAGGACAGTGCTGGTGAGACATGGCTTACTGGAATCACAACATAATAAAGGAATGAGATAGGGTGACTTTTGGATAAGAGCTCTTTTCTAAATGAGGGCCTGATTTGGAAACTAGATCTAAAAAAAAATCAAATTTTGAACAGAAAGGTTCCCAGTGTCCATGTTACATTCCTGTCAGCTGGTGCTAGTGCTAGAAAGAAAGATTTTCCTGCGTTTTGTGTTCTATCTGTTGATGTTTCCAATGCAGCTGAATCTGTTATGGATGTTACTTTTAATTTGTCTTTATCTTTTTTTTCTTTTTTTTTTTTTTTTTTTTTGCTTGCTTCTGGCTTAAAATTTTAAATCTTGAATCTTAGACAAAGGCAAAAGATTCTTCTCTATTTGCTCCGGTTGCCTGGAAAAGAGACATTTACAATGCAAAATTTAGTGATTTTTAAAAAGAGTGAAGCTTTACACTTGTGGGCGTATTGGAGAGTAAGCATACAAGCATAACATGCATGCACTTACATACAAGGAACCAAAACTACTTTCAAGATAAATGATAGCCTCATATTTAAGATGTTTACATGGACTACAGGAAACAGGCTTCCCTGTTTGTATTGGGAGATTGGCCTGAACTGCAAATATTTAAATTTTCCTATATCTCAGTCTTGAATACCAATTATCAGATTTATTGTGGGTTTGGTCTTCCTCTTTGTGTTGACTGTGTCATGTGAAAAAGTGTGTCTTGATATGTTTTGCTGCAATTGTTATGTTCCTATGGCCACTTCTACCTACTATCTCACTTCCACCAATTGTCCTTTTCACCTACTTGTGAACCACTCAGCACAGGGATGTTGAGACAGACTTCTGAGCACTGATGCTGTTGGAGGTGCAGGGGGAAACATTTGAATGCATGAAAGTCTACCTCTTTTAATGTTAAAGTTGTTTACAGTGATAAACTCGGTTATGAATTCATCATTGATTTTTTTTGCCATATGCATCACTTTGTGAAGTAAGATTTTAACATTTCACTGTTTGATTGTGCTAATTTCATACCAATCTAAGGAATTTTTTGCATACTGGGTTGGGGGGAAAAGGCAGGTAGGATTTAGTCCCTTGTAAGCATCAGCCTTTGGTACCAACTTTGTCAAGTCTGAAGGAACTTAGAAATTGACACTAATTAATGATTTCCATAGACACGAAGTAGCTGGGAATGAGGTCGCTTTGAACAAGTCAAGCATTGGATTTTACTGTGCTTGCTGTGATTTCATTGCTGTGCTGAAAATAATCAGGAGGCTATTAACGGTTTCCTTTTCAGATGTGCAGTGATGCCTTGTGTGAGAAATATTTTGATATCATGAGTTACTGGAGGCTATGGAGAAAAACATACTCCTTATGCCAAGTGTTCTTTTATTAAGAGAAAGAAAAAATGATAGTATTTTATGGGCAATATTTTACTGGTAAGTGACTTTGCTTTCCTGGCTTATAACTTTTAAGAATGAATCAGTCTTGGACAACATAATTTAGTTTGCACTGTAAATTAGTCAAAAGCATTAGTCTATATGAATGGGTATATATATATATTTTTTTGCCCCTGTAGTTATTGAGAAAACATAATTGTTTCTAGAAGATAAACTTATTTAATCTTTTACATTTCATTTTATGTCATTATATTTATATATTGATGTATATATTGAAGATCATATATTTATATGATATATTTATATCATTAGTTCATTGTGAACAGTTGAAAAACTGCTCAACTGTTGGAGTTGTTCCCTGTTTGTAGGTTGCTAGCTTGGAAAACTGGGGTAAGGCTTTTGTCCCCAGACCTAGCCAGAGTGCTGACTTTTGCTTCTGTCTTGAAGCCTTTATACAGTAAACATCTGCTTGTATAACTGTGACTGAGCCTTTGGGGAGAGGCTTTGCCGAGGCTTTGGGTTTTGCATTTAAGTGGGTGAACTTTCTGATGTGAATATGCTTCCTACTGTATTTTTTTTTTCAGGTGTCCAATTTTCTTTAAAATGATACAGAAGGATTTTTTAAGTTCTGAGACTGTTCTTATTAAAGGCTACTGCTCTTCACTGAAAACAAGGCTGTTAATCAACCAGTGCCTTGCTTAGTGTTGCTCTGTGAAGCTCCGATTAGTTCAGTCTTCTGTGTTTGTGTGCGAACTGAAATGAACTGAGGAGTGTCCTCTGAAATAAAAGGACAAGCAGTCATTCAGTCACCACTGCAGTTTCAGTTTGTACTGTAGTAAGGACTACAGTTATTCTGTAATTTGCCTACACCTGACAGATTGGCAGGATTTAACTTGCACCAAAAATTATGGCTTGCTTGTTGCTCTGGTCGGCAGTGGAATGTTGCAGCGGAGACCCCTCTTGTGTACATTGGGGTGCAGTGTATTTGGCTCACGGCTGTGAAAGGGGAAGAAGTGCTGTGTTACTGTGTTCCTGGGAGCTGGGGGACAGGTGTACACTGTTTGCAGAAGAGAGCTTGATAGTTTGAATACTTCATATGGATCTATGTAATGTCTGCCAGAATGTTTAATGTGGTCTAAGAAGTATGATTTTATTTTTCTTGAACTGGCTGTAATAGTAATAAAACCACTAGTCTGGTTGTAACCATACTAGTCAAAAGCATGCATTTCAAGTAAGGAGGGTGAACTATGAGAGGTAGAATGGAGAAATGTTGGAGCATGTGAGTGAGAGAGAAAAAAAGATTTGTAGCATAGTACTATGCTACAAGTGCAGTATGAGTACCCAGCATAGGGATTGTTACTGAATTTGTTTTTCATAATGAGAAGATCATTTAGCAAGAAGGCATAGCAGAAAAAGGGAATGGCTGAGCCTTCTTAAATATCCCTCCCATCCTTGCAAGGGGAGTAGGAAGTGGTGTGGAATAAACAGAATAAAGCCTCATCTCTAAATAAACAGTATTTCTTGTAAATAACATGAATATAATTGTCTTGTAACCATAACCAGCAAGCGTAGCCTTGCTGAACCACTAAACATCCAGAGAGGGGGACCAATATAGGTAGTTCCTGCATACAGCGAAAGTATATCTTCATATGTTCAGGAAAAAGGTAGTGGGTTTCAAGGTGATGCTGTTCATTTAATTGTTAGTCTTGATGTAATTTCTTCTCAGCATTTTTCATTTAGATCATCGAGGATTTTGCTTTTGTACTTGCCTTTGCAGCACATTGCTTATAGCTGTTTCCATGAATACATTAAATGCTGTAGTGACAATAATGTGCACAAAAATTGCTTTTGGACTTCTTAAGAAGGAGATGAGCAGAGCTGTGGAAATGTGAGTTCTGCCAGAGAAGGGAAGAATGAACGGATCCAACTAAAACTGCAAGGGGAAGTCGATTAAATGGACTGTAAATTTGCATGGTTGAATTGGGCAAAGATGCTAATGGTAATACTGCTTGTGTTGCAACAAGTTACAGAACACTCCTTTTTCTTTACTATTATTTTAGGGTCCAGTTGCATATTTTGTCCAAAGGTATGTGCATCCCACACACCTCTACTTCACTGCACAATGCTTTTTAACAACTTATAGCGGGATTGTTACGGTACTGGCTCAGAACAATGACTGTAATTTAGTAAGTAACCAGCAGTACATGTGGGCCAAGAGAGCTTGCATATGCTGGAGGTCAGAAAGCACAAAACAGTGACACGAACCAAAATGTGTTGGAGTGGGTGTAATAAAGACCAAAAAGATGCATGTCTGGTCATGTACATTAAGAAACCATAGGGGAAACATGAAAACGCTATCATGGGACAGAGTGTAGATCAAGGGGACTTGAGATATGGTCCAGCTTCTAAGGAAGTACTTTGTCTATTTTATATGAAGTCAGAGTAAGATAAGATCAGAGAGACAAACCTGTGCAATCTCTTGCAGTGTACTAAGAGAACAGGTGAATATAAATTGCAGTGCAATACAGGGTCTGTTTGTGGAATCCGACGTGGGAGGACTGTTTACAATCGGAGTTGAGGAGAGGAGGATGAAAAAGAGATGACTTGAATGCTGATGAAGCTCGACCAGGAAATCCCAATTCTTGAAGTGTCTGGAAATGGTTCTTCCAGGAAAAGTACTCTAGAATACATGCATAGTTTTTCATGGTCATATCAGATTGGCAGTGCAGCTGATGTGGTGTTCTATACAGCCTATGTTCTGACTACACCAAGAACTGAACGTTCTCCCCTTCAGATCACTGATTTCTTGAACACTTAAAATGTGGTTGTTGAGCTTAATGAATACAAGGAAGAAGTATAAATTAATAAACAGTCGGGGGCTTAAGCATTTCTTCTCAAAGAACATGCAGTGGTCGTGCAGAAATTCCCATTTAACGTTTTGAAGATGTCAGGAGTTCAGTGTGGTTTTGCAGCCCCCTTCGGAAGGAAACCTCCACCGTCAAGAGCTGAGGAGCTCCGACTGCGTGCCGTTGATGTCTAACGCCCCCTCGCGCGCCATCCCCCCAACGGTCGTAACGGCTGCGGTTGAGCGCGAGCACATTTCCTCAGAGTGCCCCCACCGCGGGCCGCCACGTTTCCCGGCCCTGGGGCGGGCTTTGCCCGGGAGTTCCGGCACGGTGTGAGGGCGTCACTTCCTCGGGGTGGGGCGGCCGCCGATGAGGGGGCGGTGGGTAGTGACGCGGCCCCGCGGCACTGAGCTGTGCGCGCCCCTGAGAGGCTGCTGGGCGTCGGTGATTCCTCACTGATCACCGACCCCAGAGGCGGGAACGGAACGGCGAAGTGCGGCGCAAGTGGGCGTCGTCCTGACCCACGAGAGCGTCGCTGAGAGGCAAGCGGTTGAGGGTGCTCAGGCTGGTGCTGACGGAGATTGGTCGGAGCGGGCCTGGAGCGTGTCAGTGCCTGCAGCTTGCTGCTAAATGTTCTCGTGTCGTGGCTGTGTTTTGTCAGAAAATAACTTGTCATAGTTTGTAAAGCCCTGCACTCATCAAAGTAAAACGTATGCTGACTTAATGTGTGTGAGGGTTGGTTTGCTGTGTTTGTTCTTTAGGGTGGTCTGTATGCTGTTAGAGGCTTTCGTACTTAAAAGTGCTTTTTAATCATCTGATTATTCACAAAAACGATGCCTTCATTTGTTACATACGGTAATAAAGTGATGTGATGCGATTGATGATTCCACAGCATCATTTTGTTCTGTTTTTTGTTTGTTTGTTTGTTTGTTTTCAATTGGAAGAACAGACCATCTTTTTCGCTTAAGATGGCGGGCTGGGATGAAATAGCTGATGTGTGCCTGTGTACGTGTTTCAACTGAGTCCTCACAAGCACTTTGAATTCTTAGAAGGAAGTAAACATGTTTTTCTTTCTCCATAGGGTTTCTGCAAGCAGAAGTGAAGTGATATATCTCTGGTACTCCAAAGAAGATGAAGATCCCTTCTGTACTGCTGAGATTCCCTCATCATTTTTTCTCTAAAAGAACTTACTTCAAGAACTTGACTTTCATTTCCAGATCAGATTTCCTGTGCGCTGAGTCTCTTACACCAGTGCACCTACATTGTTCAAAATGGATGTGTTTGTCAAAGTGTTTGAGCAGAGAGTTGTGTCACCAAACTGCCCCTGAGCAGGAAGCAGAGGGGCTTTCCGACAGAGAAAAAGGACTTGTAGACAGACTTTACAATGGGCTTGTCCAGGGTCACAGAGCCTGTTTAGCTGAAGCCATTACACTTATAGAGTCAACTCAGACTAGGAAAAAGAAAGTAGCCCAGGTGCTCCTTCAGAAGGTATTATCCTACCACAGGGAACAAGAGAAGTTAAATCAAGGAAAGCCACTGGCCTTTAGAGTGGGTTAGTCCTTTTATGCCTGTTCAGTGGTTGCTTCGGTAGAATGACAGCGTTCACCTTTCATTATCACTATCATAATTCAAACATTGTACTCTGTAATCTTGTATCGTTGGTTTCTTATGATTTCTGATATCTCTAGATTGCTTTTGCTGTCAGTGAAGTTATGGTTTGGGCTGGAAAAGGTTCTTGAAAAAACTGTAGAAGTAATTTATGCTTCTTTAGTTGTTATGGGATAGTTATTGTTGTGGATTTTTGGTTTTTTTTTTTTTTTTTTGGTTGATGGTGTTTGTTTTGACACGTATTATGAACTGAAATGTTAGGTAGTTAGCTGTCATCTAAACTTAGACAGGGAAGGATGTAACTAAACAGATCTATTCTTATCCCAAAGTTGATGTTTCCTTTGAGTACGTTCTGAATTCTTTCAAAAAATCCATAAGAGAAAACATATGTATCTTTCTGCTTTATTACATTGCCTTTAAGCAGCAACTTTTAATCTGAGGAGATCTGAATACAGTTTTCTGAGAAGCTCTAAAACATTTTTCCCTTGCGAAGGGGAAGAACTTGTCATGCCAAGTTGCCGTCTTTCCTGCATACAAAAGTAGTAAAAACGAGAACTTGAGTGTGGGAAGCATAATAAATATTTAGTAAAAATTATCAAGCTGGTCTTATCTGACATGTTTTGAAATGCTGGCAAATTGGCTTATAGCCCTTCAAAGTAAATCTGGAAAATAGAGTTTTAGGTTATTACGTTTTTGAAGTTTGGGGCTATAAGCTATTGTAGTTACATTTCTTAGAAGGGAGTAAGTAAGGCTGGATAAATACCTAATGGTATGGATAGGATGAGGGGTGCTGAAGTGAGCTTTGCTGTTTTGGATGAACCAAGGTATATTTCAAGCTAATTCCAACTGCTTAGTTGGGTATATAAACTGTGCCACATCCTTTTATTTACCTTTGTTGTGATATTGTGACATAATGTGAATTGTTTTCAAGTTAGCATTGACAGTGCTTATGTAGCGTGTTACATTAACAAGGTGGGATTTTTTTATTTTTGTCTTCCTGTTTTCCTAACGTGCTTATTTAGGGTTATCTGGTCCTCCTGGTGCTGGGAAATCAACTTTCATTGAATGCTTTGGGAAAATGCTTACAGAAAGGGGACACAAAGTGTCAGTGCTGGCTGTAGACCCCTCCTCTAGTACAAGTGGTGGTAAGTAGGTCTTAATGTTTCAGTCAGGTTTCTAATATATTTTGGAATGTATAAATACCTCTTTGGGGTAAGTGCAGGATAAGTTAGGGTGCCTATAAGGTATTAAAAACTAACATTACATCAGTTTTTCATTTTCCCCATACAAATTGAAATCAAGAATTGTGCATCAATGTCCCAATTTTGTCAGGTTTACACTTTTCCAGTGTTTGAATGCTCTTTTACATCTTTTTTTTTTTTTTTGTCTGAAACTATAGTTAACTGCTGTTTTTTCTCTGTTTATCTGTTTATTGCTGTGTGAATTAAATAGTAGAATGACTTTAATTTATACTTCAAAAGTGATAGTGGCGATCACTGGGCTGCAAGCACGTGCCAGTTTATAACTTTAATTTAGAGCATACTGCGATCCAGATGTGTGTATCAGGTTAGAATAATTCTCAGTTCATTACTTCTCAATAAGAATTTCTAGATTTGCGCTGACTGTCTCAGTGTCTCAGATGGCAGACTTGTAGTGTGGATTGGTGATTTTTTTAAATTTGAGATTCTTCAGGGTTGTGTGTCTGTAATCTGTCACTCTCAAAACAAAACTTTTGGGGACTTTGTTAGAAAATACTGCAATGGAACTATTTAAAAAGAAACAAATTTCAGTCTGCAGTGACCTAGAGCTAGGAAGGATTATGTTCTTGTGCGTGTACATTCAGGACACATCAGTAGAATGGCAGTATGCCAGGATTGCACCACTTACGTGAATTGAACATCTCTCATCTTTTGGAACGTGCATTAAACAAGTGAAACCCAACACCACCAACAAATACCAGGGTCATAGTGTGGTAATTTGTCTTTTGGGGAAGAAACAGTAAAGATGAATTTTGTGGCCTGCTGTGTATAGACCACAAAAAAAGCTGCTTAGGAATTGCAGAATCCACTCTGACCTAGAAGAAATTCTTCATATTTTGTAGGAGTAAGGTCTGCTTGCCAGGCCTTTCCAGCTTCTGAAAAGCAGAAGAGTCAGGCAGTAACTTTTTCTTGCTCATTTCAGGGGTGGCAGGGAGTGGGGAAGGGAGATCTGACTGTTTGGCACATTTGAAATAATAGCACATTTTTAAGGTTCTTTACTGGGTGATAAAACGCGGATGACTGAGTTGTCAAGAGACATGAATGCATACATCAGACCATCTCCAACCAGGGGGACGTTAGGAGGTGTAACAAGGACTACAAATGAAGCCATTCTGCTGTGCGAAGGAGGAGGCTACAATGTTGTTCTTGTGGAAACAGTAGGTAGGTGCTTAGGGTTTTCTTCCAGATAGCCTGCTGTGATATCTAATATCAGATGCATCTCTAACTACAAATTTCATCATCTTTCATCTTGAATTTTGCTCCTGCTATTATACAAGGTCACTGGGTGAAAATGGATACCTGCTGTCAATTTTCTAGCGCTGTACATTTTTACATCCTGTAAAAACACCAGAATGGTACATTCCAGGTTGTCTGTGCTTGTTGGTATTGAGGTACAGGAGCAGACTGTCCAGAGAAGCTGTGTTGCCCCATCCCTGGACACAGTCAAGGCCAGGTTGGATGGAGTCCTGAGCTGCTGGGGGGCAGCCCTGCCCACAGCAGAGAAGGATTGGAATCAGATGGGCTTACAAGGTCCCTTCCAGGCCAAGCCATTCTATGATTCTGTGGTTAGTCCGTATCAGAAAGATGATGCAAAACTGTCATTTGTTATAAGTGCTGTCATTAAAAGCTTGTCATAAGTGGTAAACTCTGGATTTAATTTTTTCAGGTGTGGGACAGTCAGAATTTGCTGTGGCTGATATGGTTGATATGTTTATATTAGTGCTGCCACCGGCAGGTGGTGATGAATTACAGGTATTTTTCACATTCTCTTTTTAAGTACTACCTAAGCTTAGGAAGAGAAGTTTAAGTCTAGGAATGTAGTCTATGCAGGCTGTTCGTTTCACTAGCATTTTGTCAATTACACTGTTGTTATTGGAGTCTTTTCAATGTCTTACCAATTTATCACACAATTGGGATCTGATTTTTTTCCATACATAGGAAGTGCTAGGTTGTAAGATTTTGATATTCTGTGACTTATGACCTATTTACTGGTTACATATGATTTATTGGGAGTGGCTTTTTTATTACAGAAAAACAGCATAACAAGTTTTGCAAACTCGGTCGTGTTTTGGTTAAACTTAAGTATCTGTGCATAAAATAGTCTCTCATGTAAACTCTGATAGCCATATATAGCATCCCAGCGTCAGAATAATGACTGGTGAAGATAGAGGCCATTGGTACAACTGTTGCATGACTAGTATATCCAACCACCCACCTGCAGGAGCCACCAGAAACCAAACTTTTCTGATCCGCTTTCCATGATTAACTCAGCGCATCTCAGCTATTCTGGGTATTCATGATTTCTCTCTATATTCTGTTCAGGGTATCAAACGGGGTATAATTGAGATGGCAGATCTAGTTGCTATAAATAAAGCTGATGGTGATTTAATTGTGCCTGCACGGAGAATACAAGCTGAATATGTTAGTGCTATGAAGCTGCTTCGCAAGCGTTCAAAGGTTTGGAGACCAAAGGTATGTATACTTTGCTATAGTGTTTTTGTTGAAGTGTTTTGTTGGTTTTTGTTTTCCCAGAAAAAGTGCTGAATGATTTACAGCTGTTTCTTTCTCACCTAGCTGTATAAGTCTCTCTGAGCTCTTTTATAAAAAGTTTAATATGATTGCTTAGCTTTTTTACACTGTATGAGAGACTTGTTTGCTGCTGTTTCTGTTTCACCTCTGATCTCAAGGTGTGCCACATGACACACTGCAAAGACACAGTCCTGCCCACTGTGATTTCTGTTGTGAGCTACAATCTCAGCGCTAGCAGACCAATTTCTAACATGGGTTGTAGTTATACCACCTTGTCTCACTTTTAGTAAATTATGCGTATCTCAAAATGTCCCATGAGCTATTTTTTCCCTTTTTATAACTCTCAAGCCTATGATGATCTTTATTCTTTCACTTGTTCATGTGTTTCCTTTTGTTTTTTGCTTCTATTTTAATACTGAATTCTCTTTCATTTCAGGTAAGATTTTTAACACTGTAAATTGTTGCAGGTGTAAAAAGATATGTTTCCACCAAAATACTGTTTTTTGACTTTATTGATTCCTCTTGTTGCTGCAGCATATTGTTTTGACACAATCATATATGTGGTAGATGGTTCTTTGCTTTTCATCACTCTGTGTGTTTAGTTCATCACTATCTTATAAGTGGCTGATACACCTGGATGGGTACCATTTTGTTCAGCCTTATAAATGTGACCCGAAACACCTGTTTGAGACCAGTGAATTAAACAGGTTATCGGAAGTCTGTCTCTGTTTCATTGTTGGCATTGTCTGATGACTGGCAAAAAAGGGAAATATTGATGTGTAGGGACTTCAGCCATCAGATTGGAGAGACTTTTTTTTTTCTTAAAAAGGATAAAAACAGTGCTAACATTTAAAAGGTTCTGTTGGATGCCTAAAATACTTCAGCAGAATGAATTCCTAGTCTGGGAAGCATACATAAAAAGAAGTTTAATATCTCATTTCCAGAATACTTTAAGTGCAGCAGGGTAACTATCAGAGTCCGTCTACCAGAATACATAATCAAGTTTACATTAAAGTAAAATAGTAACACTGTATGTTTCTGACTAAAGATCGTATTTAAAATGATTCTCACTTGTTATACAAGGAGTTGAATGAGCCCTGTTTGCCCCAAATATTATGGGTCTCAACATCTACTTATAGGTGATACAATCCCAACTTTGAGATTTTTTTTTTAATTTTTCATTTTTTGTGGAGAAAAGTCTGAGCAGCACAGAACTGTTCTGAGCAGCATTGGGTAAGTTTATTGAAGCAAGCTTACCTTCCATGTTACCTGACTGTTGCAGTCTACCTGATGCAGTAATTCAACCCTTAAGCCTAGTAATCACGTGGCTTTAAAAATTCTTCTGAATCCAACAGGTAATGCGTATCTCTGCCAAAACTGGAGAAGGTATCTCAGATATGTGGGATAAAATGACAGAATTTCGTGACCTCATGCTCACAAGTGGTGAGCTGATTGCCAAACGACGGAAACAGCAGAAAGTGTGGATGTGGAATCTCATCCAAGAAAATATGTTGGAACATTTCCGGAGTCACTTGGCAGTCAAAGATAAGATTCCACTTCTAGAAGAAAAAGTTCTTAGTGGTGTCTTGTCTCCTGGGCTGGCAGCCGATCTGCTGCTGAAAGCATTCAAGGATGGTCTCTGATCATTATATTCTACTGTGTTCTTGCTGATTTCTTCATGTAAACATAAATATTAAATACAGTTTCTCTATCTGTGAATTCAAATGTTTCACTACTAGAGACACTAATGGAATATGTATTTATCAGTTTTAGTATGTATTAATACTCTTCCACAAAAATACTGAGCAAAAACTACTGTAGGGTTCTGTATATGCACAGTTCAGAGCAAACACACATCCAGAGACTACTACACATGGTATTTGGACAACAGGACTGTTTTTGAGTCTGTACTAATCATGGATTTGTTGGTCAAAAATGTGAGCCTGTGTTGGAATGTAACTGGTTTTGAAAGGGTGTGAGAGAGGTTTGGTGCAGCAGTTTCATTGTGGGACTATCTTAGAGGTGATAAACAATTCTACTTTCCATTCTGATTTACTATCAGTTGTTGCTTGTGTGGATTACTTCTTTCTGCTTCTTGAGTCTCTGCAAGAACATTGGACCTCCTGGTAGCACCTGACCGCAGTCTTAGTTTTAAATACATTGTATGCATTTAAAAAGAGTTGTTCAATCACTGCTGAGAAGCTATAGCTGTTCTCTGTATGCTAGGAGAAGAGAATCGTAACTGTCATAGATTCTAACTAGATGTCAAGCAAAGTCTAATTAGACTTTTTAAAATATAGACATACGGAACGAGTGCCATCCACCAAGTTTTTAATCGCAACTCTTTTTCACAGAATCTCAGAATGCCCAGAGTTGGAAGGGACTTCAAGGATTATGAATCTCCAACCCCCCTGCCACATGCAGGGCTACCAACCTCCCTATTTAATACTAGACCAGGTTGCCCAGGGTCTCATCCAACCTGGCCTTGAACACCTCCAGGGACGGGGCATCCACAAGCTCTCTGGGCGGCCCGTTCCAGCACCTCACCACTCTCATAGTAAAGAACTTTCCCCTGATATCCAACTGAAATCTTCCCTCCCTCAACTTAAAACCATTTCACCTTGTCCTGCTGTTATCTACACTTTGAAAGGGTTGACTTCCGTCCTGTTTATAGGCTCCCTACACTATAATAATTGATCTCTGGCCTTATTTGACTGAAGTAAGCTTTTCATATTCAAACAAAATGCCCACTTTTCTCCTCTCTTGTAGGCGACATGACTATTCAGGACTAAAATACTTAAGATTTGAGTGAGGTTTGTTTGTTTGTTCTTTTGTTGTTGTTGTTTGTTTTTATTTTATTTCCCTTGAGAATACATCTTGAGGTGCCATTTTCCCAAGTCATGAACTGGAAAGCAGAGTTATCTACTAAATATGAAAAGTAAAATAGGAAAATGCTGATTTCTTGAGGGCTGACAGAAAGGCATTAAATTAATAGGAGTTTTAATGAGTCCACTGTTGCTTATATGAATTAGCACAAAAAGCATTAGGTGCTTTTTATAGTCCTGATTTTCTGTATGCATACTATAGTATGTGAGATAGTGTTCTGGGTTTTTTGTTGTTGTTGTTTTGTTTTTAATTTAAATTTAAGTTCAGTATTACCTGTTTGGATTTCTTGGATTCCTAACACGTGTGCATTTTACAGAGCGTTTGTGTTCTGGCAGCCTGAGTCTGGATTTCTCAAACAATTCCAAGGTAGCAATGAATTGGTTTCCATTGATTCTATTTCTTTTTTCCCTCCATTTTTCCTTTTCTTCTGGAGACTTTTTTTTCCCTCTTCCCCCTGTACCAATTGTTTTATTGTGTTCTCAGCTAAATCTGTTCTATCTTGCTAGACCTCTGTACTTCCTAGTTTTCACTCCTTTGTAGGTATAATGCGACTATCAGAAAATATTAATGAATGTTGAAAAAGCTGAGGACTTTTTCCTTTGGTTTGTCAGAGTAGCATAAATTAGACAATACAGAAATCTCCATTAGGCTGTTAACATTCTGTTATATGAGGACTTATGTTTTGTTGTCCATATGCTTTTACTCTGAGAATATGAAGAATGAACAGAAAGTAAAATCAAACTGCAATGTAAAGTAAAAATACTTTGTAATTTTTAGTAAGGATCCCATTGTATATTTGTAGTGAAATACTAACAAAGAACATTGTGGGCTTTTATAGAACGTGAAGCTAAAGCAATTCTGTATTAAGAAATTTGGCACCAGTGTAGCTGATGTTAGTGATTTCCACCACATAGATTGTCAGGACCTCAATGTTCTAACACCGCTTATTTCTTAAACTTTGCATCCCCAATGAGTAATTTGGATTACTGCAGGCATTTACATAAAAGTACCTGGAGAGGAGTGTTTCAGGGGTGGCAGAAGAACATGGCCTTGATTATTGCTCTTCTGCATTAGAAACTGTAAAAGTGCTACTTTTTTTTTATTTTTTATTTTTATTTTTAATTTAAAAACTGTTTAGATCTCTATTGAACATGACAAAAAGTATCCCAAACCAAAAGCAACGTTTTTCATCCTCTCAGTTTTAAAAATTAATGATATTTTGATTGGACCTAGTAGTGGAAAAGATGGATGGAAAATGAATGAATTAGCAGCAGTATTTTAACTGGTAAGTTCTCAGCTTTATGATAGTCCATTTGTTTCAGGTGACAGTGTTTTAAGTGACCTTGCTTGTACTTATCTGCTAGATCAATTCTTGTTGGTGTCATTATTTTTTTTTCTGTTGTCAGAGACTGCTTTATTGTCTCCTGCATGGGAACTGTCAGGAAAGTATAATAGAACTTGTGGCTTTGTTTAAATGAAGGCTGTTGAAGCAGAATAGTTATTCAAGACTTGTTTTCTGGACCCAGATCTATGTATCTACTCAAGCTGTGTGTCATCATTGTTTTCTTGTTTTGCTGCTCCTTTTAAAGTATAGTTAATTATCTTAAGATAATGCAGTGGTTTAAGCAAGTTCTACTTTTCATTCAGCTGCATTTTCCTCTTAAACGTGAAGAATTAGATTTGCCTTCTTGATGTGTTTGTTTGTGCCTCATGCTTCAGTAGAAAAAAAAATACTTCTTGCTGACAAGGATCTGCAGAAATGGCATGATAGGTAAGGGTCCTTGCGTTGTTTTTCTGTAATTCCTCTACCAAATTGAAAAGCTGTACTGCATGAACTATGAGCTGAGCCTTGCATGTGGGAGTCAGATTGTTTTCTAGCTAGTAAAATACAGCCACAGAATGTTTTGACGCTGACTGTTCAATTAGTTGTGCAGTTTTCTTTATGTCCTCACTGACATAAACAGAATGACGAAGCGCATTGTGTTCAGAAGGACTGCCGAACTTGAGCTGGTAGGCTAGAATGTAATAAACAGTTCAGTATTGCCTGAGATGGGAAGTGCAGCTCATCAACTTCTAGCTCTGTGAGATTAAAAAGGGTAAAATGCTCTAAAACGTTGCAATTCAAGAAAATAGGCTTCTGAAACAACATAGTAAATAAATCTGTTGAGTAGGATGTTGACATACATATTCTTTAGTTTCTAGAGTTGTTACTTTCACATTAACATTTAAAACCACAGCTACTACAGAGCAGTATAAGAAAATAATGTAACTATATGAGAAAATAGCAAGATTGCTAGAGAATACAATGAGCTGTTAGACAAATTGTTATGGGAGGTGAGGAACAAACTTTCCAGATGCATAAACTCTTGTGTCCGATCAAGTCTTGCACTTACATCCAAGTGTGAAACTTTTCCCCAAATCCCTGTATAATAGAAATTGCTGCTGTTTCACAGCTGGAAAAACAAGTGTGAGATAAGTGATTTACCCAGACCTCGGAAACAGGTCAGCAGAGTATAAGGGTTACAGTTCAGTAGTCTTTACTCTGAGCCCCATGTATATTTACGTCTGTGTTACTTAAGGTTGGAAAAATGCTCTTAGCAAGTTCATGTTCTCAGTGTGACTTATTCCTTTCATATCTAATCTCTGTCTTCAGCGACAGGACACAGTGACCCCTTCATGACTACTGTTCTGCAGTAATGTCCTGCTTTAAGTTGTTGAAAACTTCTCCCTGAAAATTAGTCTGCCTTCACCTTTTTGTAATTTCATGACTTCTTGTTATATATGCTTGCTCAGTTTTTTTGTTCTCCTTGTGTATGTTGCTAATATATGAATTTGCAGTGTGTTACGTATCTCATCATGGGTTTTCCGATTTTCTGGGGGAGGTTGAGCAAAGCTAAAGGAGACACATGAACTTTAAAAAAAAAATCAGTCTCATACGGCTTCCTTCCTAGAGTTCTTAGAGTTACTTGGCAAGACATAATTATTCACTTAGTCTGTTCTGGGACAAACATACTTGTTTCTTCTTTTTCTTGCTCGTTTTTCTGTTGTTCCCTTCCTGAATGCACAGTGAAGATGTAACATTATCTGTGAGTTAAAATGAAAAGTGTTCTTCCAGAGCTTAATGCTTCCAAAACTATTCCTGCTGGACATTCTAAAACAGATCATTGGAGACATAATTGAACAGGGGTAGATAAAAGGTGTATTTAAAGAGAAATCAGTGGGTTTCCCTGAAACATACAACTTGAACAATCTACAGTGTACAACTTGACTACAGGGTTCCTCTTGAAAAAAGGAGATCAGATACTCAGTGGTAATTCCCTTACAGTTTTAGGCCCTTCTCTGTTACTGATATACTAGAACATTAACAACATATGTGGACTGAGAATATTTTTTTTTCGAAGGGAGAAATGCTTAACCATTTACAGTACATTTTTAGAATGGAAGTGTGATAGGCATATTCTGTTTCCTGCTGCCACACCAGAGAATGGTTCAGCTGATGAAGAAACAAGCAATACAGGAGCTGACATTCACAGTAGTCTGTGCAGATGAGGCATTAAGGAGAAGCAATCAGGATGTCTGTTCTTCTCTCTTGAGAGCATAAGGATTACTACAGACATTTCACTGGCAATCCTCACAAACTGGGTGAGTCTTACAAAAAAGAGTGGTGAGGCATTGGAATGGGCTGCCGAGGGAGGTGGTTGAGTCACTGTTTCTGGAGGTATTAAAGAAACATAGTAAAGGACTTGGTTTAGTGGGAAAATATTGGCGGTAGGTGGATGGTTGGACTTGGATAATCTTGGAGGTCTTTTGCAACCTTGGTGATTCTGTGATTCTATGATAAATTCCCTTTTCTGTTTTTTGGATTTGTTTGTTAAGAGGGACTAGTCTGATGTAGAGAGTGGTACTTTGGAACTAGGTGATTTTGTTTCTAATCTGATTGTTCATTTGCAACAAGAAAGCAAAAGCTTTACTTTTCAGAACTTTCTTTTCTTTATTATTTTTTTTTTCAATTTCCCTTCATGGTGAATGTCATGTATTTTTCCTTAAAATACTATGACAAAGTGGTTTATCTGCAATATGTTAATTACTTTCTGTGTCTTCATTTTCTCTTATGCTTAGATCTCTTTCCCTAGTAGACTAGTGTAAAAATAACTTGTTTAATTATTACCTTTTAAAATTATTTAAATAATCACTGATTAGATTTAATCAGTGATTAGCTTTATGAGTAACATTATTTTTGTTTTGCTTCTTATACTGAAAGAAACATGATCCTAAAGATTCTGATGACTGTGCTGATTCACGCTATGGCTGAGGATGTATAATGTAGGTATAATGAGAAGGTACTTGGATACTTGTGTGGCTCAGAACTTTATAGTCACATAGCTAACAGTTTATCTTGGCCTGAAACTGTGGCACAAAGATACTGTTTGTAGTTTTCTAATTGCAACCAGTGGAAGACAAAGGTAATGTTAGTTTTTATGCCTTGTTGCTTAGCAGCACTGATCAACAAAAGTGCAGCCTTTTCTTTTATTCTAACTCCAATGAGCCTTGGCTTGTACAGAGCTCACCAGCAAAAGACAAGTATTTCTGAAGTTGTGAAACTGTTGTTCAGTGCTTGCTAGCAGCACTTATGAGAAACCACCTCTTCTTGACCTCTTCATTACCTTTGGTCTTTAGTCTTCTTTCTCCTTCTCATCAAGCCTTTGAAGAAAACAGGCACCATCCTGGGAAGGATGGGAAGCTTAGAGATGATCCAGCTGTGCTAAAAATCTGTTCTATCACTCACAGGGAAAAGAGGTCTAGCTAATCCCCGGGCTGTATGTCTCCACTCATGGAAGGAGAAACAGACTTCAGCCATTACAGTAAGGATTATTCTCATTTAGAGAAGCTTTCTCAGTACTTGGGAGTAAGTAAAATACTTCACAGAGTAAGGGGAGATGAGGGTGCCAAGAATTTTCTGTTCTGCATCTCTTAGGAGGCATTTTGCAAACTGAACTAGAAGGGACATTGAATATGTTTGAAAATAATTAAGTGCCTGCAACAAATCAGGACAGCTTTTCATTTTTTTCTCCTCTGATCAAGTTTGGCAGGTCCTGAAGGGTAAGAGCAAGGAGGAAGTTGCATTTTTCACCTTATTTCTAAGTTATAAATTGTTAGTCTAACTGAACAAAAGTTTTATAGTGACATCACAAACTGCAGCTGTTAGTGTGACTTAGATGCCAGAAGCATAGGCTAGGAGCTGTTTAACTCAAGTGCTTGTCTTTTAATTCTAGAGCTAAGACACAGCTAAGCGTACTTTGTATATTTTGCATACTTTTTCTGCCCAAAACGTTATGAATGAGAGATATCTGTAAGCTTGTGGACATTAAGTAGAAAATAACACTTGCTGAGGCTATCGATGTTCATCTGTTCTCCCTTCAACCTCCACTACTGGCTTCTGCCCTTAACCTTCAAGATTTGTTGATAGCTGATAACAGTATCAGTTAAGCAGTTTGGGCCAGCATAGTAAAAGGTCAGCATGTGTGCCACAAGCCCATTTGCTCTGCAGTCTCTTCTGTTCTGAAATTCAAAGATAAGCTTTCTTGATCAACTGTCCTCATAAAATTCTTGAAGAGGACCACTGTTGCTTGAATTGCACAGTTAAGATTTCAGAAAAGGGAGCCACACAAGAAACTCGTTTGTCCTGTGTATCACATTAAAAGCGTGTCATCTTTGGCATCTTGCAGAGCTCAGTGAAGTGAGATAAACAGCAAAGTGGAATATGATTTACTTTGCAAAATTTTCTGTTATAAAAATCTGGCCTTTCTTTCAGATTGCACAAATCTTAGCAAAAAGTGATCTACCTGGAGATCCTGGCTGCTGCCTGAAACTATGAGAGATTAGTTTTCATGCCCTTGCTTGCTGAACAGAGCAAATTTTTTGAGCTGAATTCACTCACATTTTGAGTGAATGTGATTATTTTATTTTATTTATTTTGGTTTAGTGAACAACTGTGAGTGTTTCATGCATGCAGGATTCAAAACAAGTAGCTGAACTCATGTTTTGAGCTTCTGATTTAAAGGAGAAGGAATGAACTTTTGTCAAAATCAATAAGCTTTTAAGAAGAATTTCAGTAAAAGCAAAATCATTTCTGTTTTTCTGAAGTGTTATGGTGCAGAATACCTGACTGGGTCTTTCTGCGTGTGGTGGCAGTAGAAACTAAGTAGATTTCGAAATCATTATTTCCAATTTCAGATAATTAAAATATTATCATCTTTCACCTTTCCTTTACCTATTGTTTGGAATGTGTAATTTTCTTACAAGTGAAATGTCTTTACTATGTCTTTACTTTACATGTCTGTGCTGTCATTTCCACATCTGCACAAGTGGGCTGACTATGCTCACAGCACTGCACAAGCACAACTAAAAGACACTGCGTATTTTATTTCTGTACCAAGATTAATCAGTTCTTCTGACT
>PPHD01003168.1:0-32525 GCA_002909625.1 Bambusicola thoracicus
TTCCTGGATTTTTTTTACAAAAATTAGTATTAAGAAATTATTGGATTGAACCCAGAAACATTCCAGGGAACAGAGATAAATTACTGCTGAGTGCCCTCAGCTTGCAAAGAGCATGTCCAGGGTCAGACAGTAAACATCTGACAGACAGAAACTTTCATAGCATTTTGCTTTCATTTATTTCTTCTTTCATTTAGTATTCGTTTAATCCATTGAGATTTAATTAAATGGTTAATTCTTATTTTTTGTTTAATTTCATGCCACCTGTTCCTATTCTGGCAAGTACTGCTTACTCTCCATAACACACTTAGATTTCCAGATTGGTTGAAATACATAACATTTTGGGGGAAAATTGGGGTTCCAAACACATACTTAGTTATATTTTCTTATTTGGTTTGATGTAGTGCATAAGCCAGCATTTTGGTGTCTGGCAATTATGACTCTTAGACAGAGATGTCATGCTCATAATACTTAATCCCTTTTTTGTTGTTTGTATTGTAAAAAGAAAAAGTATTTTTTCACTTGCTGAAAATCCTTTTCCTCCCAGAAGGTAACATTTTCCAGAAGCGGAAAACTAATCATTTTAACTACTTAATAAACAAAAACTCTCCAGATACTACTGTCAAGTAAAGGCTTAAGTGAATTTAGCTTTAAGTATTAAAAAAATATGTCAAGATTGTGCCAACATTATACAATAAATCTCTTCTTAAGACTCTGATTTTGATCACAAAAATTCATGCACTGTAATTATTGGAGCGTGACAGGCCATAAAAGACATTTTTTCTGATTGGAACGAAATTGGTAATGGATAATTTTCATTTAAGTATCTTGAGAATGAATCTATGTCATGAAATTTTGATATATAGAAAACAGGAAAAGTTACTGACATGTAAATAAGAAATTTATTTGTAAAATGGTAAATATCTTATTACAGTTAAAATCCAAGATGTTGTCTTTTTTCCTGTGGCTGAGACAACCAAAGTATAATTGACTTTTAAATTCTACTCAAATTTCTAACTTAAAAAAAAAATCCTGTCAGAATTAGAGTTGGAATACATCATTTCCACTGGACTATGAAAATGAGAGCAGCAGTAGTAATTGGTTAGTGGCCCACTAACTGTATGCCCTGAAAAGTCTTCTGAGGGATTTCAGAAGAGCTTCATATTTTCTAGGGTCAAGTATTTCTACAGCTTTGCAGGTTGAAGTTATGAAGATTCCCGAAGTTTCTAATTCTCTTGGAGCCTTGTTACTTGGCAGCTGGAGGACTTCTGAAGCTCCAATGAAATATTTTTGAAAAATTCAGCTCTGATATTTCTGGAATGAAAAATATTAAGATTTTCTTCCAAAAGGAAGAAAGTCTTCCAGTTGATATTTCAGGTAATCTTTAGAGATTTAGGAAAATAAATATTTTTCTTTTTTTTCATATTATTAGAACAAAAGAAAGAGACAGGAGATATTTTTAGTTTCTTTTTGCAGAAAAAATAGAGAATCTGACAGGCTCCAAAGCTGAAGCAATGCTTTGGTAGTGTTATTTGTTTGACAGATGGCTACCTCTTTTTCCACCTTATGATAGAGCTCCCCAAAATAGGTGATTTTCCCATTTTACTGATAAAAGTTTTAGTTCTGTTACTTGTATTTTCCTCTCTCCAGTTATGCATCAGTTTATATGAAACAAGGGTTAAATAGTTCATTATAAAATAAAATAAATGTATTTTAGTTGATTTCTTTTATAAAATTAATATATGGAATTTTATTCATCTTAGAATAACTTTAGGTACCGAAGGCACAGAAGTTTGAAGCATGTACTTCTATGAAGTATGAACAATGAGAAGAGGTAGGGAGGTGAGAAGAGAACCTCTAAAGGATGACTGAGTCACTGAGAAACAAATTACTCTCCAACATTTTCTAATTATGTCCATTCACTAAATGTAATATAGAACTATTATATATATTATAATTGTATTATATATATGTTATAACATATATGCAATGATCCTAACCCACATGCATCTGTTAAGCATGATATTCACCCTTGTCCAGATAACCAACACAAAACCAGTGCGTTGTTTTCACTCTCAGTATATAACCACACTGATATACTAACACCCTTATACATCCCTTTGCACAACATATATTCCAAAGATATGAGATCATGTCAACTACCTTCATCAATGAGTCCTGTAATACTGTATTCAACTTTTCTTGGTATTTAGTAAATCCAAAGGCATAGTAGGAATACTTTTGGTTTTAAAAATTGGACTCCACCTGCCTGTTCAAGCTAAACAGATGTTAACTGAAAAAAATATTTTGGATGAATTTTGTAATTTAAAATGTACGATTAGAACATTAAGTCATTGGTCTATTTTATAGGCAATGAAGTGATGTATATGAAAGTTTTACAACTCAGTAATGTCTTTGTTCAAAGCAAAGCATGAACAATTACTACATCCCTATTTCCAACATTTCCAAATTCAAGTGGACCTAGGAGAATTACAGGCATCAGTAGACAGCAAATTCAGCATGAAAATTATTGATCCTCTGGGTGGACTTATTTACATCTAAAGATGGTCATTAGGAAATACTTTGTTAAACATCCAAAATTTCCAACATAAAGCTTTTTCTTTCATTCTCTCTCATCTTTCATATACTACTGCTTATTTTTAATGAATTTTATCCACAGTTTTCAGTGATGTTCAGTGTTTAGACCAGCAGGTCTTGCAGAATTTCTGAATATTCTGTGGAAGTCTGTTCAGCTACAAAAGATGGAAAACTTCAACCTGTGTTCTTTTTGTTAGATACTTGCCAGGAACTTTATGTACATAGAATTTGGAGAACTAAAACACTGACCATCACGCAGGATCTCTTTGCTTTTCTGTGAAAATCACTGTTTGCAGTGTTTTCGTGCAACAGAGATACATATTTTATGTCTATTTTTAATTTTTTTAACTGAAACAAATAAGAGCAGCCAAAAAAAGGAAACAAACAAACAACAACAACAACAAAAACCTCCCTTTAGTTTACTTAAATGACAAAAACAAAGATTTTCCTATTACTTGTTTTCATTTTATCTCTCTGATAACCTGTGGTTAACTTGAGGTTCTTTGAACTGCTGTTATTCTGAACGTTAAACTGATTTTTAAGTCTTAGTAATAATGAAATGCCAGAAGAAACCTAACAAAATATTCAAATTATTTTTAGTGTAGTGCCATATATTTGTATATAGATACTCCAGACTACAACTGTGTTACATTATTCTTGAGAGGGTAGCTAAATAAAATATATATATTCACCTCAAATTTCCAGTGTTAACAAGGACTACAGAGAATAGATGGAAACATCTTTATTACTGACATTTGTCACTGACATACTAGATACATCCATACATAGAAATATCACATATTACCAACTGCTTAGCTCTCCTGAGGTCAGTAAAAGTTATCATGCTATCAGAAGTCCATCATACTCTGGTTATCTGGAACACACCTCATCAGAGGTGAGAAATCCAAGGCAACAAATCCAAATACACTGTGATTTGCACAAAAGAATATTTAAAAAAAAAAAAAAAAAAAAAACACCAATTAATTTAAGATTAAGAAAAACATATGGCAAAAGATTTAGACTGGCTTTTGTGCCCCCTGAGATAAGTCTAGATAGAATATTAAAAACTGGATTGTCTTACACTGAAAAAACAGAAGAAAACATATATGAAATGCATATAAAACAATGTCCAATTTTATAAGAACCAAAGAGATAGAAGATTATTTCACAGACATTTTGCATTATGCATGCAAATCCCCTTCAAATAGCAACCATCAGCTAGGTCACAAATCATGGGAAAAGGGATGAAAATATTAAAAGTCTTAGAGTTGTTAAATGTTTTACTTAAATTTACTTGCCTTTCTGTTGAATGGCATCTTTTTCAGTAATCTCTGTTTTTAAAGAAAAAAGAAGAGCAATACGGAAAGAAATAGCTATTTGATGACTGTGCACTTGAGATACTTGAAAGTCTAAGCAGCTTGGAGTTACTTCAGCTATTGATAAGATGAGACACAGGATATATTTGCACATTGAATCAGTTAGGCTAAGAGGATAACTGGCAACAGCTGAATAAGCCTTATTTCTTTACCAAACCTAGTGGGGTTAGTATAAGACACTGGGAAATAAGCATACACTATGCTAAAATTTTCATCCGAAATATTTGTCAAGATTTCCTCTAAAAAGTTTGGAGGAAAAGACTAAGTATGTCTTTCCCACAAGTTCTTCATCTGTAGTATCTTCCAAATACCTTTTTCCATTACAAAAATTCTGTGCCTTGACATTTGTACCTCAATATTTATTGTATTTGGCTCTCTCACAAACCACCTCTTTCCTATTTAAAAATTCTCACAGTTATTGTTTACACCTACATCCCTTCTACAGTGAGTAAGAAAGCGACCCAGTGCATATTTCTCTGTATAAAGTTTTTTAAACAGCAGACGTACTGGGGTCCTAGATGTTTTCATTAGTCCAGAGCGGAAGTAACACAGTATGCATACTTGATACAAGTTACTATTTATCAGGATATGAAAGAATCTCTTGTCAACCAAAATTTAAAAATATCATTTCTCATAGATGGGAAAGCTTCAGAGCATCAGAGAAATCAAGGTCAATCTTGGGTCAGCTCTGGGTCATATCACAGAATCAGATCATGACTGTAGTTGGAAGAGAACTCTGGAAGTCATTTGTCTTAAGTCCCTGCTTAGGCAGGGTCACTAAGATCTTCTTGCCCAGGTACAGTAGCTTTAAGAGTGTACACTCTCTAAAGTACAAAGTCAGGTATGAGCTCTCAATGTTTTTTGAAATACTAAGTCATGTAATGCTTGATTATTAAGGGCAAAAGGATAAATTAAATCACAAAATCACAGAATGACTTGGGTTGGAAGGGACCTCAAAGATCATCAAGTTCCAATCCCCTGCCACAGGCAGAGTTGCCAGCCTCTAGGTCAAGTACTAGATCAGATTGCCCAGTGTCCTATTCAACCTGGCCTTAAGCATCTCCAGGAATGGGGCACCCACAGTGTCTCCGGGCAACCTGTTCCAGAACCTTACCACATGAGAGAATGAATGAAGGAAGGTATGGAATAGGGTATTTCAGGCAAAATTGCTAAAGAATAAAAGAAATGGGGCTGTGTGATACATTATCATACATTCTACCATTCTCACTGAGGATGAAATGAGGACATAATAGGAAATCCACAACCTATGAAAAGACTCATTTTCATAATTTTTAAGTTTGCATGGCAATAAAATTACTGACATGGATTTCTGTGTCTTCATTAGGGTAAAGCATTTTTCTTACATTCAATTCAGAAAGTGTCTAATGTTTTAATTACAAGGAATTAAAACTTAGAAATGCCTACACGACATTGCTGAAACCTGCTTTAGTTTCTGTTTGTTAAAGTTTGATGATAGTTCATAATTTTATACAATAAAATAGCCTACACCCTGGCCTGTTCCACAGAAATATTTTATTAGGTGCTTAGCAGCTTTGCAACCCTTAGAGAGTGAAATTAACTCTGGATTATGAGTACAGTATTGTGTTAAAGTGAAATAGAGAAAACATTAGCTCTCAACAATCAAAACTCTGTGGAATTCTGCTTCTCAGAGCGTCTTCAATAAAGTTACCACATAAAACTTTTTTATTTCTTTCAATATACCTAGACACAATGAAATCCAAAATTTCATTCCACTTTAAAAAAATTATTTAATGAAATAATTAAGCCATTTTCTGAAAACTGGTCTCTTCTGATTCACGAGTGTTAAAAATAAAGATAGAAGTAACTGGTTTGTAAAACTAGTTTTGTTTCTAGATGAACATACGGGACTCTATTTCAAAATTATGCCTAAAAAACTCTGAAGGAACAATACATAAATGAACTTTCTTGACTTTGAGTTAGCATTTTCATTTTAAAGCCAGAAAACATTGTAGGCTACTTCCCTTCACACACTGCCCACAGAGATGTGTAGATGACTAATACTTACCAGGGGATATGAAAGACATTCCCCTTTCCATCCTGCATGTCCATGGACAACACAAAACCAGAACAGGCAAGAAAGTATGCTGTAGTGAAGCTAAGACAGATTAAAGCAAGCTCAAGTTCACTCTGCAAGGAAAAGACAGTAAAAGATAGTAACAACAGAAAGAAACAACAATCATTCAGATGCCTTCAGCATCCTGAAGCCAACTGAAATGTCAGCAAAATCTCTACTTCTGAGGTCAAGCACAATGTTCATACTAGCAAAACTCCTGTGTTTTGAATTCAACAAATACATAGTCAGTAATGAGGGGATAGGCAACTATGACTAGGATTCACACGTTTTGTGTAAGATCAGTTTTATATAACAGTTGTTGACCTATTTAGAGAGTATGCTGTCAGATCTATTAAAAGTTGAATTTTGTAGGCCAGGTGATGAAATAAATGTATTCAATTCAGGTGTCCCTAAATAATTCCATTTCATTTTTGGTGAAAAGACTTAAAAGTTTTTCATAATTGATCTTGAAATTTAAGCCTTACATTGACTCCCCCTTCAGTAGATCTCCAGGCTTTAGGATTTTCATTAATTAGTCACACTAAAAGATTTCAGAATATTTAGTTTTGTTGTTACTGTTGTTTTTGCTGATGTATATTTTTCCTTTTATTTTTTTTTCTGTTGAGTTTCCATTCAGTCATACTGGCACCTGTCACCTTGGCAGAGCAGGCATCAGTATGTCAGCAGTATTTACTTATTCATTTATCTCTCTCCTGTTCAGCAGTAACAATCAGCTTTGGAACTGTTCCATTCTACTTAGCTCTACATGCCCAGAGGAAGTGTGCAGTAAAGAGTTATGGTGGTTTGTGTCCCAGCTTACCCATTTATAATTTTTAAATATCTATTGAAGAATTGAGTTTCCCCATAACCTTCAGGACAACGCAATGGCAATCTGCCAATTGTTTCTCTTTATCAGGAAGACTTCACTTTCTAACAAGGTAAAATGTGACCCATTGCCAAGTAGTAATTTTTCTAGGTTTCCTAGATGAGAGCAGTTGGCAGGAACATGATGATTGCAGCAGGAATGACCTTTGGTATAAATGTTACTTCTGACTTCTGACCACAGTAATCTCTCAGAGTGACAGGTCAGCAGCTGTCACCCTGGTGCCTGATCTGATTTCATTGACACTGTCAGCTGCAGGTTTTCTGATGATAAAAGGGAATTATTGGGGAGAGACCAGAGGAGGGCCACAAAGATAATGAGGGGCCTAGAGCATCTCCCGGATAAAGAAAGGCTGAGAGAGATGTAACTGTTCAGTCTGGAGAAGAGAAGACTGGGAGGTGACCTTACCAATGCCAGTAAATATCTAAAGGGAAGGAGTCAAGTCAGTGGGGCCAGGCTTTTCTCAGTGGTGACCAGCAACAGGACAAGGACAATGAAAATGAACCAGAACAGAGGAAGTTCCATAAGAACAGGAGGGAAAGCTTCTTTACAGTGAAGATGACAGAGCACTGGAACAGGCTGCTCAAAGACGTTGTGGAGTTTCCTTCTCTGGAAATATTCAAGACCCATCTGGACACGTACCTGTGCTACCTGCTGTAGGGGACTGCTGTAGCAAAGGTTTGGACTGGATGATCTCCAGAAGTCCCCTCCAGCCCCTACGACTCCATAATTCAGTGATTCTGTGAAAAGAGAGGGATGACAATTGCACTTTTATAATATGATGAGTAGAAAATAACATTTAGAAAAGTTTCAGCTGTGGTATAAATCCTAGCCAGTACCATAAACTTAACACCTTGTACTGGCAATTCTTTGACACCGTATCATTGTCTTAATTTTCCCTTTAATTTCCATGAAGAAAGAAATAATTAATTTCAAATTCATCACCAATTTGGGTATCGAGTTAAGAAAAAAAATGAAGACGCTTAACCAGCTATCACATATTAGATGTTCGTGTGACATAAATAACAGCAATGTCACCAGTCATTTGCTGTGACTCGTGTTCTCTAATTTTTTTGAGATCCTTTACATATCTGGGGTTAACATGTAGATTGAGTCCTATGGTAAAGTAGAAGATCTGTATCCTATGGTCTATAGAACAAATGTTTCTTTGCATAGGATGCTTTCCTGATATTCATAATAATTTCTGAAGCATATGTGATGGTCTCCTGCATTGTCTTCATGGATTATTTGCATCAATATTATTCCACGTATGTAATGTGAGAGATGAGCATTGACAACTGTAGGTATCTTAGAATCACAGAATAATAGAATCATAGAATGACTTGGGTTGAAAAAGACCTCAAAGGTCATCTAGTTTCAACCCTCCTACTATGTGCAGGGTCACCAACCACTAGACCAGGCTGCCCAGAGCTGCATCCAGCCTGGCCTTGAATGCCTCCAGGAATGGGGCATCCACAACCTTCTTGGGCAACCTGTTCCAGTGTATCACCACCCTCTGAGTGAAAACCTTCCTCCTAATATCTAACATAAACCTCCTGTCTTAGTTTAAAAACATTCCCCCTTGTCCTATCACTATCTACCCTCATAAACAGCCAGTCCCCCTCGTTTATATGCTCCCTTCAAATATTAGAAGGCCACAATGAGGTCCCCCCAGAGCCTTCTCTTTTCCAAGCTAAACAAGCCCAGTTCCCTCAAACTTTCCTCATAGGAGAGGTGCTCCAGCCCTCTGATCATCTTACAGGTACTCCTCTGGAATCATTACAAGAGCTCTGCTTATTTCTTGTGCTGTGAGGCCCAGGCCTGTATGCAATACTCCAGATGGAGCCTCACAAGAGCTGAGTAGAGGGGAGCAATCACCTCCCTCTCCCTGCTGGCCACCCCTTTTTTAATTCAGCCTGACAAAGTAATAATATGTTTCTGTTCACAAAAAACTCTTTCATAATTGCAAAACAGTTTATCAGAAGTGAGCCAGGAGAAGCCTGTAAACTCATGAAGATGCTGTAAATAATTGTACAATTATATCTAGTTCAGAGTAAACATTTTGTATGAGTACGGAAAAGTTGAAATTGAGGTATGCTGAGGTATTTTTATAGTGGCAGTACTTTTGTGACTGCAATAGCATGATAGGATTCTATTGAATTTCAGTATTTAATATTAAATTACTGCATGAAATATTAAATAAATTATATAATATTAACTTATCATTTCATTTTTTATGTTATGTATTAAAAAATAAAATTAATGTTCAGAATATTCACTAAAATTCTACAAGTGCTGCAATTCCTCACATGCAGTAATGGGTACTCATGAAACATTTGTCATATATCACAGAACAGAAAGAAGAAATTGCAAAATGTTAATATCTGTATAATAGGCATACAACTTGTAAAAAGTATTGGCACTCGTTAGAAACCTCCTGTACTTTCCTAAAACAGCTGTCACTGCAGAATAGATGCACTCTGGACCAGCTGGCATGGAAGAGGCCATGTCCATCTTAAATTCTATTTCCTTTCAAAATGTGGTAGGCCATATTCAAATTGCCCACCTGGAATGGTTTCTAGCCTATGCTGAGCCCTAAACTGTGCTTAGAGCTTGCTGGTTGTAGCCAGGGCTGTGCCAGATTTAGAGGTATAAATGATGGAATTGCTGTGACTGGGAGCAGTACCTGACAGCACTTAATCACCAGAACGGTAGTTCACAGCACCAAGTACAACTTCTGGACTGTGACATGATTTAGGACATCTTCAAAACTGGAGAGTTACCTTCTGCATGGTTTGTAACAAAAAATTATTCTGTGTAGATCATTTACAAAGTGATGAAAGAATTACCTTAAACTCAGTTAACAGGAAACAACAGGAAAAAAAAATGAAAATGAAAAAGAAAAAAAAGAAAATGAAAAAGAAAAAAAAAGGAGATATTCTCTCTTATTTTAGGGAAACCTAGGCTTGAAATATATTTATCAGTCTGACGGCTTAAGTTATACACAAAGCTTTTTGTTGTCTCAACACATTTAGATCTGTTGTCTGATAGAAAAGTAAGAGAACAGGGAAAATAGAGTGAATGGAAAATTTGTATAATTAACAAAATATATGTGTAGTTAGTATGTTTAGCCTTATATACCTCCCAAGGCTTTTTCCTCTGCCCTATAATGAGTAACAGGCAATATTTTAACATTTTTATTATCAATAAAACTCGAAACAAAACAAGAAATGAGATGATAAACCAATTATAACTCTTCAGAATGCTACTAACTACAAAAAAACAGGATCTTTTGCAATTATCAAATTTGGTGTGTGATTTTTTTTTCCCCATATTCATTTGGAAGTACTAAATATCTGATTAATGAAGGAAATAATGCTACATTGATGGGTTGACTGTTGAACTGTCTTAGTGGTCCTTTCCAGCCTTAATTATTTGATGATCTGTCCTTGAGGTGTTCTCATAAGTGGATTCACTCCTTCATTTCTGACACGTAAGGAAACCAAAACTATAGTACTTCATTTTGTTACTTTGCTTAACTGAACCTAGAAACAGACATTTTAGTAAAAAGATTCCTCAGAAGAACCTGAAGATATTATTTACACCACAGGTGCTGCCTATGAGCAGACTTTAAAATAAATAATTACTCTGAATACTGGAGATTGAATAACCATAATTTTGGAATGTAAAGTGTTGTTTTAATTATTTAAGTACTCAGGGTATTGCTAACATAACTTCTAATTGCCCAAGTCAATGTTAAGAGAAGTGAGTATAACTCAAAGGCACACAGTACAACTAGTACAAAAAGACAGATTAGTTTTAAGAAAGTCATGATGATCGAAGGTGTTGAGTTTCAAGCTAAATTTTAGAAATTTGGAAACTTCTATTTTAATTCTATTTAAACTGGGAAACGCAATGAAAGGAAAAGACATGAAAACAGTATTCAATATCACTTTTTTTTTTTCTACTAAGATTAATAATGACTCTTAAAGCTTGATGATTCCAATCTGAATTTAAAAGGCTTCTTTTCAGAGGTAATGGTCATTTCTTCTCACAGATTTCTGAAGACTAAGTACCCAAAATATTTAAAAACCAATTGTTCAGGAGTAATAGTAGGTTTCAGCCATTTTGTTCATATGCATGAACCTCAGGAGTCATTTAGGTGTACTAGATGTAACATTTAAGTAACTACTGTAGAACCCTGGATTTTACAACATTACTGGATTCTGGGAAAATAAGATAAATGATTCACAGCTTCAAACAGTTTCTCGAAAGAGTACATGTTGCTCACTTACACTTTTGAAAATCCCAGGCTGAGTCTGGGCCAACTTTTGAGCTTCTCAGTCTTCATGGATTGACTCCAAACTAACCATTGGATGATGGCTTCAGGTAAGCTGTCTTAGCTACTGGAGATAAAATGTAAAATGAAATGTTGACAGATGTGTGAATCAAAACTGGGATTACTTCATGCATCAAAATTTAAGAAATTTCTCAGAGTCTTCAAGGAAGATTCTCTCAAATGCCATACATCTGTGAGATAATAAACCTGAAGAAATGCAGTATGGATTACATTAGTTGGACATGAAAGATCAAGACAATTTCCCTCCAGAGATTTCCCAGTGAGATTTTAAATTACAAGGAACTTCTAAGCCAACACAAATATGCTATCAACATTGGTGTAATGCCTATAAAACATTTGAGAAGCAAAAAATAAGTTGAAGAGATAAAAAACAAATTTGAAAAGAACAAATATATTAAAAACTATATGATAACAAAGACTGAAATTCACTATGAAACTATGTTGGTTAAGAAGGATGAAAACGATCAAGAAAAATAAATTAATAGCTATAAATTTTGTTCCACTAAAAATAAAATAAAAATGTCAAGAAGACATTTATATCTTTATTGATAAATGGAGACTTAAATGTGAACAATGAAATACATTATTTTTGAGAGGAAAGGCAATAAATCAAAACCATATATGTAAGACAAACAAAGGGAAAAAAGGATCTAATGAAATTACAAAAAAATGCTGATTTTCTTTGAAAAAGATATGCAAATAAATGAGCTTCACAGTAATTTAGCTTGCCATATTTCAATGATATGGAATGCTCTTAATAAGACTTCTTGAGGTTCAGCATTTTAGAAAACAAAGAAACTCTAAAGAAACATTAACTTTTGATACAGACCCTCCAACCGAGTCACTCCTGAGTCTCCCTGAAAGCAATGATGCTGCTTGTCAGGTAATATACTTCAACAGATCTGTATGAAGATCTAACGAACTACCCCTGTGTCACTCACTGGAGCAGTAGCAGCAACTATCTTTGTCTCTACATGCATGGGGATCTATTCTGAAAACTGTAAAATCATGAAGACGTGCTAGATACAATTTCTAATTTGAGTTTATGCACATAGGAAATATGCTGCATCTTCTTCAGACTGTGATGACAAAATGCTGGACCACAACATTCCCTATCAGCTCCCATCCTGAGCCACATTACCATCATGGAAGCATTGCCTTTTCTGAAACTTTTCAGTCGTTCAGTTTTGGGCACCTCAGTACAAAAAGGACATGGAGGTGCTGGAGCAGGTCCAGAGAAGGGCAACAAGGCTAGTGAAGGGCTTGGAAAATCAGCCCTATGAGGAGAGGCTGAGGGAGCTGGGGCTGTTTAGTGTGGGGAAGAGGAGGCTGAGGGGAGACTTTATTACTCTCTTCCAATACCTGAAAGGTGTTTACAGTGAGAGCGGGGTAGGTCTCTTCTCACTGGTGGCAACTGATAAGGGAAAATGGCCTCAAGTTGTGCCAGGGCAGGTTTAGGTTGGACATTAGGAAACACTTCTTTACAGAAAGGGTGGTTAAGCACTCGAATAGGCTCCCCAGGGTGGTGGTTGAGTCACCATCCCTGGATGTGTTTAAGAGCCATTTGGATGTGGTGCTCAGGGACATGATTTAGCAGAGGGTAGTTATAGTGAGGGTACTATGGTTAGCCTGCGGTTGGACTTGATGATCTTTGAGGTCCCTTTCAACCTGAGTAATTCTGTGATTCTATGATTCTATGATTCTCCCTTTTAATTGGATGAGATAGTCACTGTAATACTTGCTTTAATGTGTTGTACCTCCTGACTATATACCTAAGACTTTTTGGGACATGTAGATTACACTATAGTAATCATACCACTATCATAGTTTCCTCTTCAGTTTGGACATATATTTGAAAACCTCTCCTTGGCCTACTAGAAGAGAAGGATACACTATACAACTTAAAAATAGGACTTTAATCTTTATTCATGTGTTACCACAAAGATTCATGAATATGCAAATTGAGCGTGATTATTAGGACTCACATAATTTGATGAAATGTGAAAAAAAAAAATTTGAAACAAAGTATGAAAGGGGAAGCGTATAAACAACTTGCTCATTTAAAACAGACAACCAGCATTTTAAAGGATTTGTGCTATAGAATTTTACAATTTTGAGATCTTGAAATTTAGATGTCTGATATTAGAAAATTTAGCATTCTACATTTACTTAGGATTTCATATTTACTTTTAGAGAATAGAGGCTCTAAGTCAGAAGTTCAGTCCTCAGGAAGACAAATTAAGATCGTGTGAATACTCAGACACAGAGATTATTCTGTGCATGTATACTACTTTCCACATTACAGTCTTAATTCTGACTTAGCCTTTGAAGGACGATTCTAGATAATTGCAACAATAAGGAGAACAATGAAAATTCTAATAAAAAATGTTTCTAGTCTATGTGATAAGGTTACAAATTCTAGTTACAGCATGAACAATATGCAAGTACCACTGAACCACTTAATTTCATTTCAGATTTGTACGGTTTCTCTGGTTAGTTTCCCCTAACAGCTAAACCATGACAAACAGAAGTGTAACAGGCTTTGGTAAGAAGGAGGGTCAGCTCAATCATTACTGCAGGGGTATTTCTGAAATTTTCATGAGCCTCTTCCATTTGGGATCTGACTTCTGTTCATGTCTTGCTGAACATCAGTATGTGAAGGACTGAAGAAATAATCTGAACATGTCCATGTGATATTTAGGGCCAAACATAAGAAGCTGTTGACACTTCTACTTCTCACACTGTATTTTCAGGATCAACACTTGTACGATTCTGAAAACAATGGTCGCTGTCAGAGAATGATAGTTCCTATGACAGCTCTAAGGCAATGTTATTTATTTATTTTTTAAAATGTATTATGCAGTCTACTCCTTTAAAACATGTTAACTAACACCATGTTTGGCTGAATTAATTTCTCTCTATCTTTTTCTTTCAGATTTTGTAAACTAATCTTCAGAATTGTTTCGGCACAAGACAGGATGTTAGGAAAAATCTGTCCTACTTTAGTGACTGGGTTGATAACCATAAATATCACTCCTATTTAAATATGCCATCCACTGAACTATAGTGCTACAAACAGGAACTTGATGTCATTACGTGATGGAAGTTTTGCCATGAAATACTAACTCAAAATGTGAGTCTGAGTCATATAATGACGTTCCAATAAATAGAAATGGTATCTTAAATCATTCCTTGCAATTCTAAACCATCAGTAAAAGGATTCCACTAGGATTGTGGAAAAAAGCATAAAGCACACAAGTGGGAGGGAAATGGGATAGAAGTGTACTGACACTGGAGTCATATGATCAACATAAACTTCCTTCATCTGATGGCTTGACACCTCAATATAATGTAAGGGAAAATGCTCCATCCCTGATCACGTATAACGGCAGAGTGCTTACAGGACATGCAGAAGGAGGGGGAGCAAATATGCTCCTGCTTTAAGGCTGGATGAGTTCTCCCAGTAGCATGAGTACACCATTCATGCTCCAATACAGAAATGTTGATCTCAGGGAAAACACATATATAAAAAGTCCTGTTTCTTTATCAGCAAAAATATGGTCACAAGTAGTGCTATCAAATGCATCAGACTCATCAGTATGTGAAAGCTGAAGGCAGAACATTTATTTTAAGTAATATTTCTGATGTTTTTATTTCTCTGGGCATTTCTGATGCTTTGGTAATTCCTAGTCACATAAGGCAAGGAAAATTTAAGGTGTTTGCATGTACTCACTAAGGAAAGCTGTTTCAGAGTTCCAATCTTTAATGTTGTAAAGCTTTCAATGGGAGCTCAAGAGCCTCCTTCACTGGGATTTTGCTCTTCAATCAAAGGTTTGCAGACAAGAGGCCAATAGGTTCTTTGAAAAGGGAACTGGAGGAGGAAGGAGGCGGCTCATGGCTTCCCAGATGTAGATGGTGACAAGAACAATTATTCACAGACAATGGTTGTAAGCAGAACTAACATGTTTCTTTGCAAATAGTAATAGAAATATATTTCTTGCGCTTTCCTGTGTGTTTCTTTTACATAGGCATAGTGATAAATTAATTTTATTACACTTGTTGATAGAAAATGATTTTCTTTCTAAGAATTTTTTTGCTAAGTTTTTAAGCACAGAAAACATCAGTAATTGTACTAAAATGCTTGATAAAGTGAGATCTAGGGAGCAGGATTAAAATTAAATAGCTACAAAGACAGAAATGTAAATTTATCATTAATGTACATTCAATCACGTGATAAACTGTTTCCTTAAGTTTTATCTATAGAAAACCATGCAAACAGATGACCATAACCTTAGCTGGAAATGTTCAAAAGACTTCATTGTTGAAAATTGCAATCACATGTTTTGAATCTTTTGTATAAAATTCCTGAGGCGGATAATGTTACACATAAAACTACAGTGAAATCAATAATGTAATTATCAGCTATGTCTATACCAGTTCTTTCTTCAACTGTAGAACACATTTCCTAAGAAAAGGCCAGACTGACAATCATGCATATACACATGGCCAAAAAATATATCTCAGTGCAGAAACTAGCCAGAACAGCATGTCTGCAGGAGAAATAAATATCTTACGGATCTGGCAGTAAGTCGTACAAAAAGAAAAGCAATGTTTAATCAGAGAATCAAAGTATCAGAGATTCATTTGAGTTGGAAGGAACCTATAGGTCACTTGACAGTAGGATTTCAGCAGATCTGAAGCCAGTTTGCACTGGAGATTTACATGCTGGAAAGAAGTTTCTTTATATGGGTAGAATGACCATGGATGCCAGTAAAGTCAACTGCCTAATTTTAAGATTTTCATGGAGGTCTTATCACTGTGACAAGTAAAGTGCTCATTTTTGCAATCTTGAGCATTTCTTTTTTAATTTCAGTATAATCAGAAATGCTACATACTACTGATTGCTTATAATATGCAAAGTGATAAGCAATGATCAGACAGTAAATAAGTACTACAGTGAGGAAAGAAAAGAGTAAAATCCTATGCGTAATAGAATACTGTTTTCTTATGGTTACTGAGCTTCATGAGATGTTAATTCTCAGTATGACAACACTGTCATATGTGAACTTTTGGATACCCTCTAAAGACACTCTGTACATTACTAACACCCCCACCCTACCCCCCAAAATAAAGAAAACTTTGCTTGCTCTGTCTGACAGAAGATGGATTTCTTCATTTCTTAAGCACTGATGTAATTTTTTTTAAAATGTTTATCTTCAATATTGATGCCATCTCTATACTTCTAAAGTGACTATTTTCAAGCTGCCATTCTGAGAAATGTTCAAGACCAAGTCATATCTGACTTAATACTTACTGGGCTACAGCATCTATGTAATCTGCCTGTTGCAGAACAATTGCTTCACAAAGTACCTATTTATCTTGTGCTTAATTTTAGAATTTATGCTAAAAAGAAATGAAAAATAACAGATTGAATTCTGAGGCTGCAGAAATATATTATCTGATATGATTTTATTTTCTTTTAAAAAGAATCCTTGATCACATCTTGAATTTTACAATTCTTTTCATTAGGCTTTGTTCCTCTTGTTGAAAATAAGAATAAAATATTTGTGCATGTTTCACAGGAGGGGAGAAGGAGAAAGAAGGAGAATGAGAAGGAGAAGGAGGAGGAATCATAAAATTAGACCTTTATGTATTTATGGCACCTTCCAATGCATAAAATAACAGGAAGTGATAAAGATAGATAGGAGAGTGAGACAGAGAGGCTGTAGATAACATAAATGAATATTCAAGTTACTACTGTTTGCTTTTTGTCTCACTTTATTAAAAATTAGATAAACCAAAGATTGGGCTAGATTTTAACATCAGTTTACACAATTTTACTGGTATAAGTTTTGGATGAAAAGATTGGAGATTGGGAACAACTAGCAATAGGAGCAGGGTTTTGGGCTGCTGACTCAGGCACTGCATCACCATGCTTACTGCCCTGTGCTGACTCCATTGGGAGCTCTGGTGATGAGCAACCTTGGATTGGGTTTCTGTACTCACATAACATGATCCTTCCTGCAGATTCTGAGCTGAAGCAGAATTCAGACAGATCCATGCAGAATTTTGAGAAATGTTAATATACCTAAGAACACCAGAACAGGCTGCAAATTTCAAATGAAAGTAGTAGTCATAAATTGACGGTCTTCATATGTTCAGACCCATAAAACACTCATCACTCTCTCTTATTTCTGCTGTATAGGAAAATAAAGGAATCACAAGAGACAGCTTTTGATTTAAATTTTTTTTGCAGGGTCAGGCTGATGACAGGAACATCTGGCAATTGAAAGTGACATAGTTCTAATAGCTACCTAGGAAATGAGGTGTGAGAAGCACTATTACACAACTGAGACCAGAAAAATTGACTAGACATGACAAAAGAAAATCACAGCTTTTAATTATCACCAGTCGTTACTCTGGAAAGTAAAATAACCAGTCTTAGTGATGGCTTCATTGTCATATTGGCATCCTGTCATCTTTCAGCCAACTGAAGAATATAATTGCTGATAGCCTGGTATTTAGTGTTTATCTACTGTGTATTTTAAGGTTACTCAGTTATGCTTGAAAGCCAAATTCATCCACAGTGTAAATGACAAAACACAAACTACATCCTGTTTAATCTCTAGACAGGTGTTGGAAAGAAGGCCAAATACTGACATATTTATCAGCACCTCTGCTTAGAATTCTTTGCAAGTGATATATTTTCCATATCAGCCAAAGCTATTTGCTCTTGACACTGTCTGTTAGAATGGAATCATCTTCAGTACAGCAAAAATAGTAAGTTACGTTTTTTAATCACCAAGGAAGATAAATCACTGCAATGAAGGAGCAGGGGAAAAAAAGTATATCCTGTCAAATTAAAGTACTACAAGCCAAAATAACTAATTTTCTTATGATGCATGCTTTCTGACCTCTCATTACCCTAAAATTACATTGTTAAAGATGGAAAAATTTTGATATATTACATAGAAAAATGTCATTTTCTCAACTACAAATGGAACTTCTGTCACCCTCTGACCAACAAGCTAAATCTTAAATTGCTGGAAAGCAATTTTTAAAGTATCATTCACATCTGCAGAATGTCTTACTTATATTTCAGTTTGTAAATTTCGTGTATCATGTTTTATGAGATAAAACACAATAATGGGAGCAAAACTAGATAAGTATTTTTTCCCCTCCCCTGAACCCACAGTGTGCCTCAACACCACATATTGCCTCCGTTCATACCCATGAGAGGGTCAATCAGAGTTAGTGGTGCCAGACAACAAAAAATGCTTTTATGAGTAGGTCTTATATAAGTAATTAGTATACATAAGTAATAAGTAAGTCTTTTTATAAGTAATGCTTTTTGTAAGTAAGAGGAAGTCTAAGGAAAACATGATAATTAAACAAGTGGAGATGGGAAAAAGGAAGAGGCATTTAATGCTATTTTTCCCTCAACTTTTGATATGTACATAATCACAGAATTGCTGAGGTTGGCATGGTCTTCTGATCCATCTGGCCCAATCTCTGCTCCAGCAGAGGTCCAGACAGCTTCTGAACATCTCCAACACCACAACCTCTGGGCAACCTGTGCCAGTGCTCCATCACCTGCACAGCACAGAAGTGCTGTTGGATATTTTGTTAACAACTGACTGCTACTCTCTGGGTCCAGACAACAAGCCAGTTTCCAACCCACCTCACTATCTGCTCATCTAGCCCATTAGGATCTTGTGGGGGACAGTGTAAAACTTCTTAATGAGTCCAAGAAGAAACTATCCAGTCTTCATCTTTTATGATGATTATTTCATTATAGAAGACCCTGAGGTTGGTCAAGCATGATTTGCCCTTGATTTATCCTTGCTGGCTATTTCTGTGGATTTTATTCTCCTTCATGTACCTGGAAATGGTTTCCAGGATTAGATATTACATCACCTTGCTAGAGATCAAGGGGAGGCTGACTGGGTTTTAGTTCCCTGGATCCTTCTTCTTTCTCTTCTTGAAGGTGTGAATGACGTTTTCTTTCTTCCAGTCTTCAGGTACTTCTCACAATTTTCATGATCTAGAAAAGATTATAGAAAGTACCCTCACAATCACATCTGCCAGATACCTCAGCATTGATGGGTGCATCCCAATCAAGACACATGGACTTATGAATATCCAGTTTCCTCAAGTCCCTGCCTTGATCCTGTCACCAACAGTACCTCTTCCTTCCTTGAGTTTTTCAATCTGGTCTCTGGGGCCTGGGATTTCTTGATAGTGGTCTTGCTAGTAAAGACCAAGACAAAGAAGATATTGACTACCTTGTCCTTTTCACTGGCAGATGTCCAAGTTACCTGTTTAATTCATTAGAGGATCCATATTTTCCCTACTCTGCATTTTGTTGCTGATATACTTGTAAAAACCCTACCTGTTGCCCTTGGTGTCCTTGGTGTGCTTGGTGATCCTGATTAAACTTCTTTTTTATTTTTTTAATTTATTTTATGATTCCTATCTATCACATAACTACCATACTCTTTATTCATCAGCCTTGTGTGTCATCCGTTCACAGGACTGCTGGTTATCCTCACCCTCCCTCTTCCTTCCTAGACCTCTTCTGAGAATAGACAAAACCTTGGAAAAAACGTATTCACATCACCTAGGGGCTGTACATCCTGTCTCTCCCTGACAGACAGTGATCCCCAGATAAGGTCCCATGGACACAGAATTAAAACCCACTTGCTGATGCCAGTTCCACGGCCAATTATTGATATCTCCTATCAGTGTCCTCCTTCTCACATCCTTATCCTTTCATACCTCTGAAAGTTAATGAAGACTGATTGTTCTGAGATGCATAGCTGAAAGAATTTGAAGATTAACTCTTCATAGGGATACTCCTTCAGAGAAAGATTTCAAAACTATGTTTCTAAGCATTCTCTGAACACAGGTAACTTCTCCATTTCCGACATTAATTACAGAAATGTTTTGTATGAAAAGGAAGTAATTTTTTTGTGTGTGTTTCTGGCAGGTCTTGAGCTGCACAGAAGAAGGTAAGAGTTTCAAGCAGGAAATTCATGAGAAGGGATGGAATGTGATAATAGTATCAAGATAATTCTTTGCTGGCAAGCTCACTGATAAATGAATTTTGCTGCCAAAGCTGCCACCTTCCACATGTTGACCCTACTGGGATTGTCAATGTATGTAACTAACTCACAGTCTCACAGCTTGCTCTTGTGAGTCACAGAGCATTCCCTGAGTAGGAACAGATCTCAGATCTGCACCCTTCCTGAATTTATGGTGGCCCAACGTTTTCCTTCAGAGTTTTAAATGTAGGGCCTTTAAAATCATCTTGGTCACAAAGCAATATAATCTGAAAGATGCACAAGGAAGGGAGTTCTAGGTATCAGCATTTTTGCTGCCACTTTCTTATTTTTACAATGATAGATAAAAAATCTGTCACAAGAGCAAGAAATTTTAGACTCATTAAGATGAAAAGACTGATATGGTGAAGACCATGATGACTACAAACATTTGCTTATGTCTTATGACGAGCAAAGTGGAATTTATAGGAAAACTTTTTCTAATCTTTATTCCTACAGAAGATCTTTGAGCAAATTTTATGCAGTCATTATCAGAGAACTAAAGATTCATCTTGACCCTTTGTTCTAATTTAAAAGATGACTTCCACTTATTTATTTTTGAAGTACTATTATTTTACCCATGGGATAAGAGATGAACCAAATCCAAGGCTCTGATTCAGGGCTTATTGACTTCAGTGGCCTCTTTTCCTCAGTCTTTACTGGAAGTCTCTTTGACACACTGAAATCATTACACTGAAATCACGTAGAGAAGTAATTCTGTCTGGGATACCAAGTAATTTCCATAGGATAATTAAAATTTACTTATTTTGCTCATGCAGGCAAAATTGAATTTTATGTCTGTAGCAGACGTGGTTACCAAAGCAGATTAATGGGCTTCTAGAAGTCACTGTCAGATTCTGATAGGAGTGGCTTGCGCTAACTTCTTAAACATAACAAGTACATCCCTTGTCTATGAATGTAAACCAGAAAGTACCAAGTTAACAGCAAAAAATATATTTCACCTTCCACTAATATTTAAAGAGAAATAATAAAAGAAATAGTGTACTTAAAAAGAAGAAAGAAGACTCATTTAATTTCAAAGCAAACATCAGTTTAAAATTTTTAGGTTTGTTAGCAAAAGTACTATTTACTGTACTAGTAATAGGTATAAGGTGTCTACATTACGTTATCCAGCAAGCAGTTCATTTGGTTTTCCCAATTACATTTATTTCAGCTAAGACATTAAAATATATTATTTATATGTAATCATACAGCTTCATTTCTAAAAGTCACTCTATCCATTTATTTTTCAATGTGTTCCGTTAGATTGTCTTCCCACAGTGGAAATAAAATTACTCTTTGCAAATGATCACAGAGCCCAGCATCTTCTAAGTCTGTTCTAGGCATGTAAAGCTTCTGAATTAAATGTAAGCAGAATTAAGTATGGTAGTAAAAAAGTTCATGTTACCTACTTCCCCACCAATTCATTTGATTTATGATGATTCTGAGAAGTTCTTGTGCATAACTTCATATCTATGTACTTTACCACAAGGACTTGATCAGTCAAGAAGGATATTGGACAACTTTTTTATTACCAGTTAAAACTAATGCTATAAAATGAAGGATTAAACAACATGTACAGACTCATGTCTGGGCATTTCAGTTTTAAAATCACATTGTCAGAGCTCATTTATAACATTCTTTCCCCTGGTTACAATTCTAGATTTATGCACTGTCATTTCCATGGAGGAGTGCAAACTGAAATAGTTTCACAAGCTCTACTGTATTGTAGATGAAGATTTCAATGTTTATCCCCAGTTTATTCCAAAACTATAAGGGATTTTCTCTCATCTACATCAAAGCAATAACTCATGAATGGTTTAAAACAGAATGGGAAAAAAAGTTTCCCTTTCGAAGCATCTTGAATGTAAATTCATCTTAATATAGACTGGTTTACTCTTCACAAGAAATGATTGAAATGATTTCAGAAATATATTTTTTAATAAATTTTACTTGCATGACTCAACATAATTTTTTGCTGTGGTCATCCATACTCATAACACAGCCCAGGGCAAAATCAAATACCACTGGACTGTTTCTTTTCTTCCCTAGTGTATTTGTTTGCTTTATTTATAAAGTCAAAGATTATTCAATTTGTTCCAGCTACCATTGGGTGCTGTCAGAGGCAAAGGCCACGTCCTGAGCAGGTGAGTGCAGCTCAGTTTGGCTGCAGTCGTCACTAGCCAGATGTGACCCAGCCATGCTTTGCAAACTCAGAGGCCGCATTAATGGGCTACTAACCCAATCCATGCTTTCCAGCTGAGAAATTGGAAACAGAGCAACCAGACACTGCAAGAAGGCTTCCTGGCTACAGCTCCTCTGTGTCAGGTTAGCAGAGAGAGCACAAGTTCAGCCACACTTACTTACCCCCAGTGCTTCTCCAAGGCCCAACCAAAAAGAGTTTGCTCCATCAGGAATTCAGGCAATAGAGTCAGCTCTTCTGGCCCCCAACATTCTGGCTTTAAGTTTCCCAGCTTCCCAATCCTCTAATTGCATCTTAAAATACTTTGAAAGAGTACTTAAAAATCAAGAAATGTTCTACTATCGGACATCATGGAGACTACCTCATCACCCATTATAGAATTAAAAGCTTGTATAATTGTTACGGGAGAGTTAGTACAGTTAGCAGAACAAAAATTCTCCAAGATCTTCCATCTTCTCTGTGACAGAAAAATACTGGGCTCTCAGCACATGTGACATGTTCAATTAGTATTTTTTTCCACTGAGAACTAAGAACATTTTTGAAGATCATAATAAAAATTCAGTGAACTTGTGTTCCTTATTATCAGACAGAGACATTCAAGGCTGATTACTTTCATTTCCAGGTTTACCCGAATGTCATAAGCGCTTTAGACTTTTTATATTAAAGGCAATGGTATATTTGCCACTGGTCTTAATAAGGACAGAATTATAGCCAAAATTCCTAAGTGAAAAACTGTTTAATACAAAAGCTTTATTTCATACTAATTTTCTTTTAATTGTGGTTTATGTGAATAACCTGTATATTCTATGCAAAATATTTGTTTTTGAATGGATAAATCCAAAATCATTTTGGTTGGAAATTCCTTAAAAATCCTTCATGAAAGGATTCCACTAAAAATGTGTTCAGACTTGTTTCTATGACAAATACTTTTGTCATAGAAAATACACTACATTTTTTTACATAGAAATACAGTACATTTTTTTCAGACATCTTTTCTTCATGACCATAACCCCCATTACTTTTTGAATTAGTTCCAGAGAGTTATTTTATTTTTAATTTTCCCCATTTCCAACTGTGCATGTTTTCCAATCTTCAAATGCATAAGACTTAAAACAACAAAAA
The DNA here is from genome assembly GCA_002909625.1 of Bambusicola thoracicus. Classification (NCBI taxonomy): domain Eukaryota; kingdom Metazoa; phylum Chordata; class Aves; order Galliformes; family Phasianidae; genus Bambusicola; species Bambusicola thoracicus. The sequence goes on from PPHD01003168.1 coordinate 23,736, forward strand.
ATAAAAATATGATTGAGCAAGATACCATAGTAAACAGAGTTCAGACAGATTTCTACCTGTTATTTTATCAGTCAAAACACAAGAAGAGTAAATAAGAAATAAGTTTTTAAAAGAGTTCTAATAAGAAATAAGTTTCTAAATAATTGTTCATTTGAAGATAATCTTATACCCTACAAAACATCTAAGATGACAGTACTAAAAGTAGGAAAGAATATTCTATTTTCCTGTATAGCTTTTTTACTTCGAAGTATAACAGCAAAATATACATTATTTTTAATACTGATAGGTCAGTTTTTTCTTTAATTTTATTGTTATTTCATACAGTTACCAATGGAAAATTGTACTGAGACCATACAAAATCTGAAACCCCCTCAATTTTTGTTTGCTTTAATGTGTTTTGATTTTGTGTGTTTTTGTTTTTAAGACACTTATCTACTGTTCTGTCTCCTATTGTGCTTTTATTTTTCCTCACAGCACACAAAATGATGGATAATTAAGTTATTTATTGATATTCAAAGATTAGCTAGTTTTCGATACCTAAAGACATAATTTAAACTGATTGAAAACAAGACTTTCAGTTATTTTCATGAAATTAATTCTTACATGGAGTACAGATTTCTTTATTTGAACATATAAAAAAAATCAAAGTAATTCTGAGATGGAGCACTGAATTATCAGCTTTGAAAGAGGGAATTGTTTTGTTTTCTTTTGTCTTTTAACTTAAAATTATTGGCTAGCTTTGAGATTTCCCATTGAAATTATGAGCATGGTATATATTCACATCAGTCAGAAATGCTTAAAAACTAAATTAATGTTTCATTTTGTAAATGTGAATACTTAAAATTCCCCTAACTGCATTTTAGGTTTGGTTGTCTAGGAAGAAATCTGATTTTGCTGTTATTGACAAAGATAAAAATAGCCACATGGAGTTGCTTCTAATGGAATTAGCAGTTGCTGTCAAAAATGAGGGGAAAAGATATTGCCTTTAATCTTTCCACCATAAAATGTTATACCATACTATTATAACAATACTATTTCATTTTATAAACTGTCATTGGTAATAAAACAGAAAAAATCTCTACATTTGTAGATTTACAGCATATCTCCACAGTTTAGTTCTGGAAGGCATTTTAGGTGACCTATTACTTGATTTTGCTCATTATTAGAGACAGGGTTGAAAGCCAGACCTGAGTTTATTACTGTCACTTCATTTGAAGGAATAGCCTCTGGCTTTCAGAGGCTCAGAGTATTTTTGCTTTTGATACATTGAAGCGTTTCAATACTGTACTGAAAGTATTTCTGTGCTTTACCTCTGAGCTGCACAGGTCTGTATTTAGTTTTGTTATAGGGCATAAAAGGCCTGTGGTGTATTATCTTCTTCTGCTTGATATTCAAGAGGTAGCAAATACTTGGAATTTTAATTGCTTATCAGGTATCATGACTTCTCAGCATTCTGAAAATGAGGTAATTTTATTATGAGAACATAAATTTCTATTTGTCTCATTGTTCTCTCTTTTTCTTGAACTCATTTTTACCTTTCTAGGTTTCTGAGCGCACTGTTTTTTTCCAAGGTTTGGTGGTATTCTTTCTTACAGATTTGAACTTGAGGTAAAACCCTGGTTCCACTGATAATAAAAGCAGTGCTTGATTTTTCATTGCTAGTAAAGCGTAGCCAAGAAGCCAAAGGAAAAGAAGCACCCAATAAAAATAAGAATCTCGTTTTGGACTGAAGCCAATATGTGTTTCTCTCAGAAGTTTCTACAAAATAGGCCATGCATTTTCCCTGGCTTAAACTTTACTATCAGATTCATATTTAAAAATCCTCCTTCCTCTGACTGAAAAACAAAACAAACAAACAAAAAGAACAGAAAGCATCGTCCAGTTGATTACCATGATCACATCACAGACTTAGACAACTGTGTCAGTACTCAAGAAATGGAACTTGTGCCGTGGGTCTAAGAGTGCAGATGAATGATAGAGCTATTGTTGCTGCTGAATTATTTGACCCATCAAACCATGGCTTCAGGGAAGAGCTGAGAGAAGAAAGGAAAGCCAAAAATGAAAGGACATCTACTGTAATACAACTTCTATAAAATCTGGACATGGCGCTTTTTTTTTTTTTTTCTTTTTTCTTTTTCCCTGAATGTTTTTGTTATCTTTGTGTAGTATTACAAGAAAGCTGGCTTGTTTTAGGATAAAAGTTGTTTTTCCTAGCTATAATTATAGCTGGTTGCCTCAGCTCCCATTATCAAATTCTGACATAACTTCAAAGCAAATCTAAATCACTTCTTGAGACCACAGAAATAAACAGGGCTGCTGGGACCCTAAGGCTCAGTATAACTCAAGAATAACTTCACTGTTTCTCACCCAAAAATTGTGAGACTGGAATTACGACAGACACTAAGGTCTACAGAAAATCCACTCAGTATATCATGCGATAGCAGGAAACAGGCATGCCTAGTCTGGAAACTCAGAATGGTAAGATTAGAAATACCTAGTCAGATTTTGGGGCTGCTTCTTGGCTTCACAGTGAATAGTTGCAGTGGAGAGGGATGGCATAAACTTCGACTGAACAATTCTCTAATTCTCATAAAGAAGCTGGATAGTGGATTTCATTGTGAGGGAATGGGAAATGGCATTAACAAGCTAACAGTTTTGCTGGCATAAGGATATTTAGTTATCTTTTACTTGAATTTTTTTTTTACTGATATTATTTTGTGGGATTTTTTGAGGGGGTGTGGGATTGTTTTTATTTTGTTGTTTTTGGTAACTTTAATTTTTTTTAAATACATGGACATCATACATAAGTATTTAGAAAGAACTTTAAGAAAAATTTCGGATGATCAAAATTGATTGGTGAACCAATTTGCTAATTTTGTTTTGAGAAAAAGTATAATTTGCTTAGAAGTTATTTTGAATTTCAGAAATGCAAGCATAGATAAGTAAAATTGGATTTATGCTTCGAATCATCTCCCTCATTTTCAGACAGGAACAATATACTGCAGGTTCACATTTTTGGAGTTAACTTCCACCCGCATAAGACTTCTCTGGAGATATTCAAGACCCACCAGGATGCCTATCTGTGCAGCCTGCTGGAAGGGGCCTAATTTGCCAGGGGAGTTGGACTTGATCTCTAGATAGCCCTTCCAAATCCTACAATTCTTTGATTCTGTGATTCTCCTCTTCTATCTGGTCTTTTATTCTTGCAACAAGAACAAGGCTGCCCTTATAGACAACCCTCTATTTAGATTCTCAATAATGTTGTAGGATAGAGCTTTTTAGAATTCCTATATGTAATCAGAAAATACATTAAATTTGCATTATTTGCAGTCAACAAAGCTCATCAACCTCCCTTTCCTTTCCTGAGCAGTTAAGAATGACATGTAAATATTTTCCTTTGCAAAAAGTTTATGTTTTCAACATTGGAAACCCTCACTTGACTTGATACTTCTAAGTCGTTCTCAGGAAAATAAATTTCCTGAATCCTCATTATGGTCACCAGCAGGGTTACCTGTTTAGATTTTGGGGGTTGTTAACAGATTATATTGCATAGCTTAAAGTTATTGTATTGCTTTCATTCTGAATACACAGCAACAGTGATGTAAACATGCGTTCAATTTTAAAGTTGCAACTTTAACACTTTGTGATCTCAGATTGCTACTGCTGATTGCATTACGATAGTCAATAAAGACTAAATGATATATTTATGTCAAACATATCTACGCTGTTGCCTACAATACAAGATCTTTCCCAAATTACAATATTTTTGTCTGACTACTTTAAACACTACCATTTGTCTTTACTGAGTAATATTTTATATGCTCTTTCTGGAAATATATATTTATTTGGCAAGATCATAGACTCATAGAATGGTTTGGGTTGGAAGGGACCTTTAAGGTCAGCTAGTTCCAACCCCCTGCTATAGGCATGGACATCTCCCACTAGACCAGGTTGCTTAAAATTAAGAAGAACTGCTTTTTACTGAGATTACCGGAAAGTGCCAGAAGCCACTTAGAAGCAAGTGGATTGACTTATCCAGGTGGAGGAGTTGAACAGTCAACAATGTTAGCAGTGAGGGAGAGTTCAGCTTGGGGAAATGCTTTGTACAATAAGCATTTTATGTATAGCCTGAAAAACAGACTATTTAGCTCATATTTTCACCAGACATCCAAAGACAGATAATACAGTGTCATAGGATCATAATCTCCTTTAGAGATTGCCAGCATTTCAGACTCACTATTTAATTTGCTAGTGTTTATTTTTAACTGGTGTGTTAATACAAGTCAAATTGGATGGACACTGAGATAAAGATTGCATGACACCTGCACCAGCAACAGATATGAGCCGGAGCTGTGTTTCTTACTTTGCCTTCCTGTGTACCAGGACTCGTCTAAGTTGTGAAATGGGAGCAGCCTAAAGAACTTATTTGTACTGGAGACAGTTATTATAGACTTTTCATTTCTGAGCATTTGAAGAGAAAAGGACATGAGACTAAATATTCATCTGGTTTTAATATTCAGACTTAATAATAGATTTACACCATATGAAGACGTGTTATTATCATTAAAATCAGGCACTATCCTCATTTTTTCAATAGAGAAATAAGTAGTATACAGTGGGACTATATTTGCTTTGCTAATAAAAGTCTTTTCTCACCCAGACACTCAGTCCTGGGCTTGGATACCTTTTCTTCATACCCATAGACTTTTCTCACATTAGGTCAGCTCTAATGGTAATGTACATTATCTAAATCACCTAATTCTCATGCAGTTATTTATATTTCTCAGAATTTGGAGAATTAAGGGCCAAACCATTTGGCTGGGAAAAAATTAATTAGATGCTTAAGTCCAAAAAATTGGAAACGTACTTGTTGTTGCTGGCTACAATAACTATCTTTTTGTTGTACTGGTTTTCTTTGTAATGTACCACTACAGTTTGGAAACTCCCTAAAACTTAAAAACTGGAACACAGAATGCTCTCTATTGGAGCTAATGGGAGAATCAATTAATTGCCTTAAATAGAGCACAAAACTTAAAATATCAATGTAATCCTATCGTCAGAACAAATCCTACCTCATGCTGAAATGTATTTTTTAAAAGTAAAAAATTTGCTACACATAACAGGAAATACAACTGCAAGTTGCAAGAGAAATGGCACAGGAAAGGGCACTAGCTTAAGTATGGGCAGGCTACTCAAACTTTCAATGGGAATAAATAAGAATACAGAAGTAGGAGAAAAACAAAACTGCCAGCCTGTTCACCACAGGCATCTATGTGTAACTAAATTTTATGTGAGTGACAAGAAGATGTGTATCATTGCTTTAATACTGTGTGATAATAACAGTGCATCACCACCATGCAGATATTAGACACAATATTTCTAAAAGTTGTCATAGATGTACAAGATATACAAGATATAAATCAGTTTATCAAACAGTTTGAAACACTTTGAAATATCTTGTACTTTAGAGAATTTGGTAATTTTCCTGCCACTGTGATGATTAGAAAAGTATCTAATATAGAAGAAAATACTTATCTACAATTTCAAATAATGGTTCCAGAATACCAGTGAAGATATGTTGAAAGTTTAACAAGTTTAACAAGTCTTGTTTGCTATGAGTGGATAATATTTTGTTATGACTCTTAGAATCACAGAATCACAAGTTTGGAAAGGACCTACAAGATCATCTTGTCCAACCATCCTGCCATTACCATTGCTACCACAAAGTACTAAACAATATCTCGTAGCTCCTCATCCAAACGTCTCTCGAACACTGCCACCTCCCTGGGCAGGCCATTCCAGTGCCTGACCACTCTCTGAGTGAAAAAGTTTTTCCTTATGTCTAATTTAAATCTCTTCTGGTACAACTTGTGGCCATTTCCTTGGGTCCTGTTTGTTGCCTGGAAGAAGGGGCCAAATCCCTCCTCATCACAACCTCCCTTCAGGAAGTTGTAGAGCATGATGAGGTCTCCCCTGAGACTCCTCCAGACTAAACAATCCCAGCTCCCTCAGCCACTCCTCATGAGACTTATGCTCCAGACCCCTCACCAGTTTCATTGCCCTTCTCTGGACACATTCCAGGGTTTCAATGTCTTTCTTGTGGTGAGGTGCCAAAAACTGAGTACAATACCTGAGATGCAGCCTCACCAGTGCTGAGTACAGGGGGATGGTTACCTCCCTGCTCCTGCTGGCCATGTTATTTCTAATGCAGGTCAGGATGGCATTGGCTCTCTTGGCCACCTGGGCACACTGTCAGCTCATGTTCAGCCAAGCATCTACCAACACCCCCAGGTCCCTTTCCTCTTCAAAGTCATCTAGCCACTCTGCCCCAAACCCCTAGTACAGCACGGGGTTATTGTGGCCAAAGTGCAGGACCTGGCACTTGGCCTTTTTGAACCTCATCCCATTCACCTCAGCTTATCTAGATTGCTCTGAAGGGCCTCCCTCCCCTCGGACAGATTGACACTACCTCCCAACTTGGTGTCATTTGCAAACTTACTGAGGGCACGTTCAATCCCCTCATCTAGGTCACCAATAAAGATATTAAACAAAATGGGCCCCAGTACCAATCCCATGGGGCACCACTTGTAACGAGTCTGCAGCTGGACTTAACTCCATTAACCACTACCTGCTGGGCATGGCCCTCTAGGCAGTTCCTCACCTGAAGAAGGGTATACCCATCCAGGCCACGGGCAGCCAGTTTCCACAGGAGAATACTGTGAGATATCATGTCAAAGGCTTTGCTGAAGTCTAGGTAGACTACATCAACAGCCTTTCCCTCACTGACCAGTCTGGTCACCCAGTTGTAGTATTAGATGTAGTAGTTGTAGTAGTAGATGAAGTTGGTCAAGCACAGTCTGCCTTTTGTGAACCTGTGCTGGCTGGGCCTGATCCTCTGGATGCCATGCACATGTTGTGTGATCTCACCCAAGATGATTTGCTCCATAACTTTCCCTGGTACCAAGGGCAGGCTGACAGTCCTGTAGTTCCCCACATTCTGCTCACGGCTCTTCTTGTAGATGGGAGTCACATTGGCAAGTCTCCAATCCTCTGGGACGTCTGCAGATAACCAGGAGCGCTGGTAGATGGTGGAGCACATCTCGGCAATCACCCCTGCCAGCTCCCTCAGCACCCTAGGGTGGAGCCCATCCAGTCCCATGGACTTGTGACAGTTCAGATGGAGGAGGAGGTCTCTACTTGTCTCCACCTGAACCACCAGGGGTGATTCTGCATAGCATCCCAGACTTCCAGATCAGGTTGTAATGTGCCCTGAGAATAACTGATCTGCCTATTAAAGTCAGATGTAAAGAATGCACTGAGGACCTCAGCCTTCTCCTTATCCTCAGTGGTCACATTCCCCACTGCATCAGGTAAAGGATGGAAATTCTCCTTGGTTCTTCTCTTACCATTGATATATTTGTAAAAGGACTTCTTATTCACTTTTACTGCAGTGGCCAATCTGAGTTCAAGTTGGGTTTTTGCCTTCGTAACTTCCACCCTGCATACCTCAGCAGCTTCCTTGTAACCTCCCCAAGTAGCTTGTCCCTTTTTCCAGAGGACATAGACTCTCTTTTTCTTTCAGAGTCTCAACAATACTTTCTGGTTCATCCACACCAATCTTCTTCCCCTATGGCTTGCCTTACAGCATTCAGGGACAGCCTGTTCTTGTGCCTTTAAGATTTCAATCTTGAGGAGCGTCCAGGCTTCCTGGACCCCTTTACACTTAAGGAGCAACTCCCAAGGGACCCCTGCAACAAGCATCCTAAACACGTCAAAGTCTGTCCTGTGGAAGTTCAAGATAGTAGTTTTGCTAGTCACCCTTCTGACATCTCCAAGAATAGAGAATTCTACAATTGCATGATCGCTCTGCCCAAGACAGTCCCCAGTCTTCACATCTCCCACCAGTCCTCCTCTATGAGTGAAGAGCAGGTCTAGCAGGACACCACCCATGGTAGGATCTCGNAGTCTAGGTAGACTACATCAACAGCCTTTCCCTCACTGACCAGTCTGGTCACCCAGTTGTAGTAGTACATGAGGTTGGTCAAGCACAGTCTGCCTTTTGTGAACCTGTGCTGGCTGGGCCTGATCCTCTGGATGCCATGCACATGCTGTGTGATCTCACCCAAGATGATTTGCTCCATAACTTTCCCTGGTACCAAGGGCAGGCGTCCCAGAGGATTGGAGACTTGCCAATGTGACTCCCATCTACAAGAAGAGTCGTGAGCAGAATGTGGGGAACTACAGGACTGTCAGCCTGCCCTTGGTACCAAGTAGCTTGTCCCTTCTTCCAGAGGACATAGACTCTCTTTTTCTTTCAGAGTCTCAACAATACTTTCTGGTTCATCCACACCGATCTTCTTCCCCTATGGCATGCCTTACGGCATTCAGGGACAGCCTGTTCTTGTGCCTTTAAGATTTCGATCTTGAGGAGCGTCCAGGCTTCCTGGACCCCTTTACACTTAAGGAGCGACTCCCAAGGGACCCCTGCAACAAGCATACTAAACACGTCAAAGTCTGTCCTGTGGAAGTTCAAGATAGAAGTTTTGCTAGTCACCCTTCTGGCATCTCCAAGAATAGAGAATTCTACAATTTCATGATCACTTTGCCATAGACAGTCCCCAGTCTTCACATCTCCCACCAGTCCTCCTCTATTAGCGAAGAGCAGGTCTAGCAGGACACCACCCATGGTAGGATCTCCTACTAGCTGTGTAAGGGAGCTATCTTCCACCCACTCTAGAAATCTCTTGGACTGCTTCCTCTGCACTGTATTATATTTCCAACATGTATCAG
>PPHD01003169.1:0-32518 GCA_002909625.1 Bambusicola thoracicus
AAACATCTATGAAGGTTTGTTAACTTTTATTACTGTTACTGAGAGACTTCAGATGTGACAAGTGTTTTTATTGCTATGAAAGGTGAAAGGGCTGTAGGGGAGCGCACTCCGTGCTGATCCACTTCTGTTGAAGGAAGGCTATACTGGGACTTCTGAGGCTTATGCTCAAGTTCACTGTGTTTAAGGCATCTCAGTTTAGATGAGAGTCAGATTAAAAATTAATCTCAAGGTCATCTCAAGAAGTTAATAGAATGGCTTGTTGGCATCTGAGCACCACAGGTGTTCTGTAAAGTCAAGATTAACCATTTAGACAGCAGCAAACCCTGCCATGCCCTAAGCAAATGTTTGATGAGGAAGATAGCCGTTCAGCTTCTCTGTGGAGAGTGAAAACTTGCTGTTGCTCAAAGTTTTCAGTAGAGGTGAAAATGTCTGTCCTAAAGAACACCTGTGGCTCTGGCTGCAGAGCACAAGCACAGTGTGTGGGACCATCTGCAGAGTGCTGCTCTCCTGTGCTGCCAGGGTACAGCCAGTAAAGCCATTGATACGCAGTGGCAAGCTGTCTGTTAAGAATTAACCTGCAATATTAAGAATATGAAGTCCCCAGTAAATCCAATGTAAAACCACCACTTCATACGGCACGGTTTTGGGAATAGTGGCCGAAGCACTTGTGAAGGAACCCTCACCTGGCTCGTGTCATCACACCAGGGAGTTTGTGTTGAATGGGCTGTTTGCATTGATTTGAAGTATGGTAACTTCTCTGGGAATTTTTTATCTACTTCAGTCCCGTTTCCAAGCAAATATTTGAAAGGTGGTGTCAGTTTTGTTGACAGAAAGGTGTCTCCTTTAGTGGCAGTTTACTCTAATTTGCTTTATGTGAATGATAACATCCTGGGCTACTGTTATTTACAGAAACTATAGAGGCCATTAAGAACTTGATTTGTGAGTAAGAGGGGAAATGTGATCTTTAATTCCTTCCAATTTCCTGTTATTTCCACAAACCTGTTGCAGTGCCATAACTACCATAAGGTGCATGAACACACATGCTTGTTCTGGCAATGAAACTTCAGACCTTTCTTTTGGTAATTGCTGCTTAAGGGATGTATTATCGTATGTGACACCAGATGGAAACCACCAGCAGCTGCTGCTTGCTACCTGCCATGCAATGCTTTTGACCTGTCACTCCTCCCATTGCTGAGCAGTGCTTTGCCTATGGCTGCTTCTCCATAGGCAAAACAGCCACATACTCTGAATAACACGGAGCTGTAAAGGTGTGTCTGGAAATCAATCCATACAACAGAAGTCCACACCAAATTCAGAAGAGGGTGCCTGTGAATGCTAGAAATACTGCTTTTCCCAGTGTGTAATACAGAGCTTTAAGGTACTTTCCTCTTAAGCCTTTTTAATGGCTCTTAAATAATTATCCTCCCCCTGTATAAGTCTGCTGTAAGCTGTTCTAACTGTGCCATGTTTGGTGTTAGAGCAATGGGGGTCTCAGAAACCTTTCAGGCAGTGAGCAACTGAAACCCACAGTTTTTTACTGAAGGAGCCTCTTCTGCCTCCATGGCTGTCCTGCTTTGCAGAGGTCTTGAGCTGCATGGCAAAAAACGGTGCAAGTGAGCTAAGGGGACAAGTTGTGTTTTCTTATTTGTTTGTTTAAGCTCATTTAATGCAGTGCTGTGGGAGATGAGATCCAGCTCCTGCGTTGGCTGCTCTGCATATCTGGGGCTTTATGGGGACTGACAAATGGATGTGGGTCCCACAGCACGACCCTGGCCACTTGCTGATTTTCTGGGTCTCCAGGTTTGGATGAGGCTCAGTACTTGAATTCATGCTATCTTCCCAGTTTGTGCCTGGGATTTCAGGATGAAAGTCCTGTCCTGGATGGTGAGCAATGGACAGTGTCAGAGGGAAGTGCTTCTGCCACAGCAGCAGAGCAGTGTAGCAGCTCCCTGGAGGGCCCTGGCCACCGCAGGAAGCAGGTGGTATATCTTAGTGCTTGTGCGTGCCCTGAGGTGGGAATCATAGAATCATAGAATCATCTAAGCTGAGGCTCTATACCGTTAACGGCTTTCCAAACAGCTCCATTCACTCCCTCCGTGATGTCTCCTGCCTGTTATTCTATCCATCCAGATCAGAGTTTCTGAAGCCTGCAAGGGAAAAATCAGTAGCCTACACAGAGCGTTATCATACATAGGGACAGATATGTGATCGACCTCATTAACTGGAAAGTGCCAGAGAAAAACAATTCCAGTATTTGTTGAGCTCAGAGCTGGCATTGTTCCTGTAGCACTGTGTGTTTTCAGCACAACACCCAAGGATCCCAGCCTGTTCCACTCCATCAGTTCCGTGGCTGTGAGTTAAATTCTGTGCAAATGTTTTGGATGAGTGGATTAACAAATTGGTAGAGGTTGTCAAATTCATCCACAAAGAAGGAATGCTCCTTATCTGGATCTGTTGCGATGGCTTCCAGTTCATCTTGGGCAGCCCAAGCAACTCCAATGGAGTAAGCTATAACTCCTGGAAAGAAACCCAAGAGATAAGGGTGAGCATAAAGGTTTTAATTGCATTACATTTGGTTGGTTAAGACCCATACTGCAGACATAGTTACCAGGCCATGAAAAAAAATGGCAGTGAATTGCAGTGCTCTCTGTAAAAAAGAGTGGCATTGTCAAAATGGAAGTGGGTGCTACGCTTCCTTCCTAAGGTTTCATCCAGTGCCTTTGCATCACAGCAGAGTGTATGTCTCTGCATGGGAACTGTTGAATCAGGGCCTGAACTTCTGACTGACCACCTGAGGCGAGCACTGAGTCAGCTGCAGGGGCACAGGTGAACGCAATTTCATCTGAGTGACCGGAAGGGGTGGGGCCTGGCTGCACTCCTCCTAGACCCCATTTAAGGGCTGACTCCCAAGGAGGAAGGCTCTCTAGCTGGAGATCTTTACTCTTGGAGCCCTTCTGCAAGCCCAGGACACGGGTAAGATCTTTATTTCATTTCTGCTTTGTAACAGGATAATCTCTCTGATCCAGTACCTGTTTGCCATACAGTCTCTGACCCAAATGAATGTGGAGGTATGGAGGAGCAGATAATGATGGGAGAACTTACCATTTTGGTGAGCTGTCAGGGCTGGCATTCGGACATCATCGTAAGACCTGCCATCTGTAATGAGAATCATGATCTTCCTCTTGTTGGGTTTGGATTTGGTGAAGAGCTGCTCAGAGGCATAGCTGATGGCTGCCCCTGTGCTGGTTCCACCACTCCAGTAGTTGATCCTTTTGATAGCACTCAGCACGTCCTGCTTTGTGCTGTACTTATCGAAGCTGAACTCGAGTCGTTGCTCGTACGTGTACTGAATGGCTCCAATGCGGGTGTCTGTGTCCGAAATCTCAAACTCCTTGCTGATGTTGGCTACAAACTGGAGGACTGTGCGGAAGTTGCCGGTGCCAACGCTGCTGGAGCCATCGATCACGAAACCGATGTCGGCCGAATTAAGACATGTCTTGCTGCAAACCAGCCGGTCGATATCACAGACTCGCTTCACCAAGGGCTGGACCACCTTGTGGAGGCTGAACCAGCTGGGCACAGTGATGGAATAGAAGCCATTTGTTCTGCACACTGCCTGCAAAACACGACAAGTACGAATGCAGTGGAAATTCAGTCTGCTTGTTTCAAATGGGATATTAGCTAAACTGTAAATTTAGGCTCCTGGAAAGAGCAATGCTGGAGTCTGGAGTGGGCTCTCCTCCAGTTGCCATCTGCTTCCCTGGGAAATGACGTGAATATAACATCACAGATACTTCTCTCTTCTCTTCCCCTTTTTAAAAACTGTGGGACGGAGCTGATGTAGCCATGAAAGAAATGTTATAACCAAGTTTGCCACCTGTCAAGCTTTCTGAGATAAATTACACTCTTTGTAGAGAAGACATCCAAATTGCAGAGATGCTGTTTGTGTGGCTCCGCCTGGAAGCCCCGGCATTTGCCAGACAGCAACTTCAGCTCCCACCCTCCCAGAGTCAGGGCAACAAGGATGGATTTCCCTGCTGACAAACCCTCCCACCTTGAACTGAAACCTGGGGCTGAAGCTGCTTTCTCCCTGGCTGTACAATCAGAAAAAATGAACAATTTTGACAGAAGTATAAAAGCCTTTAAAGATTCCCAGTTGTTCTGCCTCTGCCAGATAATTAAGGACAGACAGATAAAAACCATGTTGATGTCTGTTTTTATCACCAAATACTTGTAGGGAGTTGGTTTGTGGGAAGCTGTTAGAGGGTCAGAGGGATTTGGGTGAGTGTAGGTAGAAACTAAGGGGCAGTATGGAGCAGGGAGCGCTGTCCCACTTGTGCTCTCTGGCAGGCTCACACAGACTCACTGTAGCTTTGCCATTTTGAAAAATAAATGCAAATCAGGCTATTATCCAATTAAACGCTGACCAGAAACAACGGTGTTCTGGAACAGCCTTGAAACTAATGGAAATTATTCCATGGCAAAGCGATGTGGCTCAGGCAGGAATCTGTTCTCTGAAAAAAGCAGATAACTCTACCGTGCTTCCTGAGCCAACGAGTCTGGAGCTTGGTAGATGTCTCCTGCCATAACCTTGTGTCACCTTGCCCCGAAACACTATTGAGCAGTGCCAAATGCTAATAGTGCAATGCTTGCATTCTCTTTCTTTTTTTTTTTTTTTCCCATCTCTTTTTGTGCTTAGTCATGCTGCTGTACATTCAGAAAATCTTGTCTGCAGGTTTGTGCCAATGCTTGGTCAGCAAAGAGCCATTTGCTTCATGATGGACCTCAGACCAGAGCTTTACTGTGAGACAAAGTTTGTTTTTAGCAGCTTTTAGACAGGCTGCCTTTCTGACTTCAGCAATGCTGCACGGCAGTGTGAGACCTTACAGTCTAAGCAGGACCAGAAGTAACCATGAGTGGTAAGAAGGAAGGGAAATGTCCCGTAAGTGTGACTGTGCTTAAACCCCTGAGCAAAATCACTTGAAAAAGGTAGACTCCAAGGCAAGCGCACAGCCAGAGCCCAGCCCAGTAAGTACCTTGTCCACAAAGTTTGGCTCGATAACATTCTGCTTCTCATTTTGAGCAGCTGCTTCAATAGTGACAAAGAAAATGTTGATCCCTGATTCCCTGGCCAGCCTGGAGGCCTCCTCCACCCTGTCGGTTGGCCACCCATCCACCATTACCACCACCACATTGGGCGCTCCACCTCTGTTTCCATTAGCATCCAAGAAGAAGTTTTTGTTGACAAATGAAAGCGCCTTTCCTGAAATGAAAGAGGAGATTGAGGATAAGTTACAGGGCTGGCAGCATTCCAGGCTCTCGAGTCATCCCTATGCTGAGGGTGTGCAAGCAGCCTGTAACATACCAACATTGGAAAGTCCGCCTTTCTGAGGGATTTTCTCAATGGCATTTCTTAGGTCCTTGGGGCTGGTGTATGTTTTCAGGTTAAATTCTGTGGAAGGGTCATCACTGGCAGATGGAAAGAAATATGAAGCAGTTGTCAGGTTTTTGCCTCACATACAACAGTACAAAAGCTGTGAGAGCTTTCTGTCCTATTTTGCTCCTGGGTGTGAGCAGGAATCAGAATTATTAAGGTTGGAAAAAAACACTAAGTTCATCTAGTCCAAACAGCCACCCATCCCCACCACGCTCACTAAGCATGCCCCTCAGTGCCACATCCACACAGTTCCTGAACAACTCCAGGTTTGGTGACTGCACCACCTCCCTGGGCACCTGATCCACTGTTTCTGAGAAGAACTTCTTCCTAATATCTGTCATGAATTTCCCCTGGCAGGCTTCAACATGCTCCAGCCATGCACATATCTGGTGGTGATGGGAGCAGCTTGTCCCTAGCAAATGTGCTGACTGCTCCCACAGGCTATGACAGAAAAAGGAGAAGGCATTAGGCAGGGATAAGAGACTTTCTCAAAGCAAAGAGTGTAACAGGTTGTAAAGGCAGGATGACACTGTTCTTTGATATGCCTGTGCCTGTTATCTTTTGGGGTTCTCTGGAGGAGTGCTGCTGGTGCAGTGCTGGTTAATGTGTAACCATAGGTGGAGGTCACAGCACGGGAGCACCAGCAATGATAACAAAAAGAAGTCCCCTATGACTTGATGAAAAGGTAAATTACCAATGAGGCTTCACTAGTGGACTTCTAGAGGATGTTTCAGTAACAACTGTTTCCAAATATTGTAATTCTCATTTACAGCAATAATGAAACAGAGCTAGGTTTGTAGCCTGGGTGCAGAAGTAGACCTTACCCGTACTGCACGATGCCCATCAGAGGCCCAGCGTTGTTGATGCCAAGGGCGTGAGCCATGTTAATGAGGAACTGTTTCTGGAGCTGGAAGCGGCGTTTACCAATGCTCCAGCTCCCGTCCATCAAGAAGGACAAGTCTACCTTGCAACCTGAGGAGAGACACAAAAGCAGGGAAAATGGTTTGGGCCCTTTTAGTAGCAGTACTTCTCATGAAGAGCAAAGGACTAAAAAATCTGCACCTGGTGACTCTTCTTGCTGCAAGATCTCTACTAAAATGCTTTTGATGGTGACACTGTGGCTGGCCTGGGCCTGTGTTGGCACCGGCCACCCTGGGGTGTCCCTGGGCTGGGGAATGTGGGGACAGTCAGTGTGTGGGGCAGGAGGTGGCTGCCATTGACCCCAAGCTGGGCCTGCTGGTGAGGTGGGGATGGCAGTTCCCATTCACTCTGTGATTGACCTGAGCTTCAGTTGTTCCCAATGCAGCTGTGAGTTTCACCTGTGTGCGCAGCGGCACAATTCTGGTGTTGCCTGACTCAGATAAAAGCTGTGTCTGCACTCAAACTCTCCCTGCTAATTACTCAGATGAACCTGATCTTTGTGCTTCTGCATGTGCTGTCTGTAGTCCCTACCAGCCTGCTTCTACTTCTCCTCACGTTAGCGGTGAAACATTTGCCAGTTGAACGGTGACTAGGAGTGGGATCAAAATCTGGCTTAACTGGAGTGCTACTGTTTTCTCCTGCCATCTGTATCTCTTGGTTTGTCTCTGATGGTGCCTCCTACCAATCAGACTGTCCAAAATCATGTGTTTTAATCATTAGATAGCCTGAAGGCGACAAAGTGCCAATTGTTCTTACTGGCTTACGCAACTGCCTCCCATCTCATTACTTTCAATTCTTTCTCTCGTAGCTGTCTGTTTTTCTAATTCTAATAATGCTGAATTAGAGAAGCGTGACCGAAAAGCATGTTCTTTCACAGCAGAGAGTGAGGCAAGGCTGGGAACCCACAACAAATAATACCTCAATTAGGGGCCAAATTTTCCTGAATTTTCTGGCCTTAAAAGGGAAATACCTCACTGGATGTACACATGCATTTTGGAAGTTTCTTAGCTAACAGGATCTGAGATTTACATGCCTGCTCCAACTTAATTCCTGGAATGGTAGAAGTGTTCCTGCACTTGATCAGCAGCAGGACTCTGCTTATGTGTGCTCTGCAGGGAGCTGTACTGAGCTCTGCTTTCCTACAGTGAGTTTGCATCTTCAAGGACAGATCCTTCTGCTTTTCTTCTCCTCTGTCTTACTCCTACACCAGTTTTAGGCGTATTTGACATTTTTTGATGAGACAAAACATGTTAGGATTTTTAGGTGGAGCAACTGGGGATATAGGAATGCTTGGTTCAGCATTTAAGGTAAAGAGCCCTAGAGACAAAAGTGAGCACTCAGCTGTGGGAGGATGGGCACAGGAGGCCCCGGGGTCAGCAGGAGGGTGAGTCCCTCCGCCAGGGAGGCTTCTCTTGAAGAGGTGGATGACCCCATCTCTGCATTTGTGGTTCGCTTTCCCTTCCTCCTTGTCCTCTGGGCCCCACTTCAAGATGAGTTACTGGGCAAACCTGTCTTTAATTACAAAGGACTTTGCAAGGTTTGCTTTTCAGAGCATGTGATATCTCCATCCCTGGACGGAGAGCTCCTCAATGCTCCTTCAGCACCCCAGCCAGGACACAGAACTTCTCTCCAGGCTGCATCCATTTCTCAGGCGGTTTCTTTCCCTCCCACCCTCCGCAGCAGGAAGAGCGCCTGTGCGGCCACAGGAGTGTGTGCGGTCATCAGCGTTTTGCTTGCCCATTCCTGGCCGCAGCTCATTGCTTTGTTGCCCTGCACCATCACAGCACCTTGAGAGGAGCTGCGTGTGTCCAGAGTGTGGAGCTGAGCTCACCCTGAAGAGGAGCAACGAGCAGCCATCGTCCTGCCACCCAGGTAAGCTACATCTCAGCTGTGCTTCCTTTCTTAGAAAAGCAAAACCAATTGTATCTGTCAGAGGGACCGGCAGAGAGTACTTGCTGTTCCTCTGCAGAGGAAAATGCATTCCTTAAGTTTCTTAAGTTTTCTTTAAAAAGTCCTTGTTGCTGTTTAATTTGAATGCCGTCTAGTAGCAAGTAATTAATACAATGGCGCTGTGTAATTATGAGATTAATTCCGATGTACATACTTGGGTTCCCCTGGGAGGTCGCCTCCAGTGGCTTCAGGTTCAGTTCCTCCTTTGAAGCAAAACCTGGAGAGATGGAGGAGAGGAGAGGCTCTGTTGAGGTGTGCCAGGCTGCCCCAGCTCTGGGTGTCTGTGGGGGTGCCTGGAGGGAGCCCCCAGGCTGCTGCTGAGCACCTGCAGCCTGAAGCTGCTAAATGTGAGAGGGAAGTGTGGGTGGGCAGCAAGTCCTGGTAACTCTACCATTTCCATTGCCAGGGCAGCCAGCAGCCCCATTGTGAGAGTACTACATGTGTAAAGACAGTGGGTGGCCAAGGGACATCAGTAAAGGGCATTATCAGAATCTGATGGCCACCGTAACAGCTCTGAGCTTGTGCACCACTTGAGCTGGCTGCTGGAGTTATTAATGACTGAGCCATAACAGTGCAGAAAATATTCAAGAAAACAGGAAATTCCAACTCCCACCAGTCTACCTTCCATTCTATTTACATCTACCAACTCACATCTCATGGGAATGAGCACAAGAATACAACTGCTTGGAGCTGTTTCCCCTGCATGATGAAGCTGTGTGCAGTTTTGGGTCAGGAGAGGAGGTTTTGTTGAGGCTATGTCCTCAAACTGGTGTCTGACCTGACACCTGATTCCCTGTGTGTGGCTATAGCGTGCTGCCGGGACATTACAGGGCAGAAGTCTTGCTCTGGGCTCTCGCTTCTAAATTCAGCTGGCAGTGACTGAGATACCTTCTGCGACAGGGATCAGCCAGCCCTGCCAGTTCTGTTCCTGTGTGACTGCACTCTGCCTTTCTCACCTCCAGGCATCTGTCACTGGGTAGGACACTGCGCTGGCTGGACATTGTGCCTGGCCTTGTGAAGGACACTGGATGTTCCCATATGAACAAGGTAGGAAAAGGGCACTAAGGTTAGCCCTATTCCATTTATTGTTCATCTTTTTCTTTAAAACCTGAAATGCTCAGCAGCTTGTCCTCATGACTGTGCGTACTCCAGTGTAGCCTTTAATCACAGGTGTGTAACTTCCCTCAGTAGCAGACCAAAGCCACATTCCACCTCTCAGTACTACATTCCAATACTACATGCCAGCTTGGCAGCAGATACACACTGCTCTCCTGCTTACCTTATTGCAGGTCATGAAGTAGGTGGATTAAAGGCTGTTGTGAGGTTAGATACTAACACAGACCTCTCTCTCTAGCAGACAAACTTGATGGGGGAATTAATTCACAGCTATCCTCCTCATGAATGTGACTGTGCTCTGTAAAATCCACAGTCCATACCCAAAGCTGCCATGAGCTCTGTCAGCACGGCACACCTGGGCACCATGGCACTCTTCATTCTGGCTGCTGGTGCCACCAGCTGTTCTTGGAGGCTGTGGGTCAGCAGGCTGCTTTGTGCTCACTCTAACAATAAGGTCACCCACCGAATAACCTTCCCCACTAATTGGGGAGGTGGTCAGAATCTGTGGGTTCTGCCATTCCAATTCAAGGTTGTTACTGCCATGGGAATTTCAACTCACTGCATGGGCAGCCTACTCCATGCTAATTAAAGTTCTCTTCACTGATTGTCACAGCTGTCCATGCTGATTAAACTCCCCATTCATTGTAGCAAGACAGCAGTGACTACGTGCACACCAGGAACCATTCCTTTGAAGTGACAGTCTGAATTCACCAGACTATCAGACGGACGCTTCAGTTTGTGAGAAACTGTTAATACAATGTCCCTTCTCCCACACCCAAACTTTCACTCCATTCAATGCAATTTGTCATTTGCTGTCTCAGGGTACTCCTCTGCACCACTGGCCCTGCACACTGCGGTGCAGCTTTTTCCAATTAAACACACTGAAGGCTGGATAGAAACATGCTCTCTCTTCTGGCTTGGAGTGCCACTCCTGGAGAAGGGAAATCTGCTCACGTTTAGATGATGCATATTTTGACTGAAGAGCCGCTGCCACTGGATTTTCAAGCTAATGCAAATAGGCAACACTCCTAGGAGCAGCCAGTGGGAGGATTAGTCACACCTCGGCTTTGGGCATGTGGGGGGATGGTCTTTGCAAGGGCCACCAACATAGCACAACCCTCTCCAGCAGCAAAACTGGTGTTGGAAAAGATACCTAATACTGGATGGTCTAGCTCCTTGTAAGAGCACTGTATGATGAATTGCCATATCTTTGCATGGACTTTGCATAGTAGATTTTGCATAGTCCACTTTAAATGTTCTTAAGGAAAGAGATCCCTTAAATGTTAACCGTGTGGGATGTGCACTTGCAAACTGCACCTGGCTAAGAATTGCTCAGGTTTGATCTTCTGCCTCTTGAGCCTGCTACAAATGTAAGGTTTTTTTTCTCACTCACCAGTAGTTCTAAAAATGCTGTCTTCTCATTTTAAGACTAAAACATTAGAAAATTTCAGTAATACCTACTATTTTTTTAATCCCCCATTCTCATCTGAATGCCCTTCCTTCTTAAGTACATTTGCATCAGAATAATTTGCCATCTTTTTCATTAATGGCATTTCTTTCTAGACTGCTTTCCCAGCTGTGGCATTCCCAAAATAACTTCTTATTTACAAGTGAATTTCAGTAGCTAGAACCCCTCTCCTACAGTACAACTGCCAACTCTTTCCAAAGCTCATCTGTTCTGCTCTCACTTTTGGCAGGAACTTGAGAATGATGAAGGCTCAGAATAATCTTAACTACTAAGATGTAAACGACATACCTCATTTTTCATCTTAAATACCGTATTTACTTCTTAGAATGAGATTGTTATCAGCAATGCCATAGGCCTGATGAATAGTGTGAGCTTTCCCCACATGTGACAGAAAACAATAATTCCCAGTCTGGTTACCAAATGCTTTAAATATTTACCTGTGTCAAAAAAGCTCAGTCCAGGTTTCCACAAGTCTGTTTCCATTGCTTTCATACATGAAAGAAAAGACAAAGTATTACTGAAAATAATGGAATTACTGGAGATTAAAAAGCTCAGTTAGAAAAGCCAATTTATATAGTGAATCACTATTCATGAAAAGGAGCTCAGGGAATCAGTAAACTTGGAAACCTTTACAGACACATTCCAAGCCACATTTAACAGCCTTACGTCACTGGCTCCAGAGCTCTCATCTGTTTTATGTTTCAGTATGCCTCTTTAGATCTGCTTTGCTTATGTTCCTCAGAACTGCACTGACACTGAGACAGTTATACCACCTTCAGTATACTTTTGCTTTCCCTAAATAGTTTCCCACTGAAAATCTGCAGTCTACTGATTTCTGTATTGCTTGAACCTGTTCAAACACAAAGAAGGTGTCTAAATCTTGCTTGCAGCCTATCAGGCATGTAAAAACTCCAACTAAATTGATGCTTTCATAAATAAGCCCCCAGGTGTCTGGTTTTGGAGCCTCCAGAAGGACTCCCCCAAAAAGTAATGCTTCCCTAACTGGACTAGGGCTTGCCTGTGTCCTCCAGATTACAGCCAATGGGTGAACCATACATCGGTCTTGAATAAAGAAAAGGGAGCTGTGGGCTTACCAGTGTCCTTCAGCCAATGAAGCACTGACCCTTCTGTGAGATTGCCACCCCAGTTTGACTGCAGTGCAGGCTTCTCTAGCTTATCTGTCTACATAACCTCAGAAAAGACAGGTTTTTCAGTAGCTCCAGGAAAAGACTGTTGTTTTTTTTTTTTTTTTTTGTCAGTAGGAGTAATGGTGGACTCTTTCTAGATTTATTCTTCTCTAGAACAACTGACTCAGATAACTGTGGGTCTTTCCAAATTGCCATATATGGGTAATGAGGGAGAGCTGTGTATGGCTTCTTTGAGCAGTCTTCCCACGGCTCATGTCGTTTGAAAACTTTCTGTAGTGAGAAGACCTGAATGAAGACAAGCACAAGTGCCAAGGATTTGGGTATCTGGCTGCAGAGATGAAGAATGCACTAATTCTGAATGATTCATGAATCCAGGCAAAGGCTCTATGCTTGGATGTAGTCCTAGACATATCACAGAGCAAGCTCTCAATTAAATGTTCCTGTGAAAGGAAAAGGAGTATTCTTTTAATGTTCCTGTGAAAGGAAAAAGAGTATTCTTTTAAGTAGCTGAGGCTGTTTCTATTTTTCCTTGATAATGCCCACAGAAAATCAAAGTTGATTTTCAAAATACTAGAAGACTGATCTTTAAAAAATATATAAAGAGATCTATAATTGTCAAGAGGTTGGAGGAGCTGGGACCTTCTTGAGAGCAGGCAGGGAGAAGCCAAGCAGACAAGTGGTGTGTCAGGATGGGTGTTTTCCAAGCAAATCTTTTTGCTAACCTGAGCTGAATACCGGAAGCTCCTTGACAGCCCAGCCAAGCCTACAGGCTCAATAGCTGTT
Source organism: Bambusicola thoracicus (assembly GCA_002909625.1). Lineage (NCBI taxonomy): Eukaryota > Metazoa > Chordata > Aves > Galliformes > Phasianidae > Bambusicola > Bambusicola thoracicus. The sequence goes on from PPHD01003169.1 coordinate 12,824, forward strand.
GTTTGCTGAGCAGTGAGCACTCGCTTTGCAGGATCAAGAAAAACAACTCTCCTTTCCAAGAAAGCAAGGAGTTGTCCAGGAATTTCCCTTTAACCGTGAGAAAAATTGGCTGCTTGGAAGCAGCACATCTGAGCTGCCAGGACCCAAGCTGAAAAAAAGATCAATGCTTGTAGGGAATACAACAAGTGTATGTTTGTGGGATTTTTGTCTCTTGCTCTGTGGCTGCGAAAACAGTTGTTCCTTATGGAATAATTTTGCTTTGCAATCATCTTGGGGAAATCTTCGGATACGTAAGGTGAGATCAAACTCTGACTGATTTAAACAAGATTCAGCACATCATTCCCCTGCTCCTCTGGCAAAGGTTTGGACAGACTAAGGCTTAGTCAGCACATCACAAGGCTCTTCCCATTTCCCTGCCGTACCAGGCTGCCCCTCCTGTACACGTTGTAACATAATTTGTGCACTGCTTTGTTAGGCACTTTTACAGGCAACGTTTGCTCTGCTGTTCTGCATGGGTACGTATTGCCCACCTGTTTCCATTGTGATGGTGGGCACTGGATTCTGACTCAGGCAAAGACGATTGAGAGAACATAACAATTTGACAATTAGGAGATTAAAAAGAAAGAAAAGGGTGTGATATTGGTATGGTCAAAAGAACATGAGAAAGACAAACATGGATGAAAACGAAGGAGCAGTAAGAGGCTGAAATAAACAGGAATAGTGTTAAAGCAAAGTAACAGAATAAATCTCAGGAGGAGCCGGAATGTATTCATTTTAAATATGCTGTACTAAGTCTGGACTGTTGTTTGGATGGAGAGATCAGAGGGCACGAGCACTTGGCCTGCATTACCCAGGAAGGTCCTACTGCTTGAAGATGTCCTCCATTCTTAACATCAGCACCCCTTGTCTTCTCCCATTTCAATGCTTCTGCACCTCTCAGCTCTCATTAAAGCTGTCTCAGCCCTGGTACACCTGCAGGCACTGCAGTCTCTCCCTACTCAGAGCATTGGACTGCCTCTTCTGCTGTTCTTCCCCCTGAGAAGCTCTGCTATCAGATCTGGTGTTGGCATGTGAACTGAGTACTCTGGAGCCGCTTGAAGTTGCCAGCAGCCTTCCAGAGTGCCACTGAAAGGGCTGTTTGCTGATGAAGTAGATGATGAATTGCACAGCTGGGAAAGAAGAAATGCATCGATGATGTTTCTACCCTCAGTGCAAAGACTATCCCTATGTTGCAATCAGCCTGGAGGCTCCTGAGAACAACAGGAAGAGCAGAAAATTTAGCTCTACCATGGACCTGATAGGCTGCACGGGGCTGGGGGTTTTGTTCCTCATTTTGACTAACAAATAAGGTAAATTACAAACCCTGCAGTAGATGCCGATTCCCACGGCCTGAAACAACAGCTCGCTAGTGGCCGAGCTGTCCGTTGCCTCCTCATTCTGGAAGCTGCTGGTTGGCCCTCCAGTACACAGATAATTGCTCTGCAGAGCAGCATATGGGCTAATTTAGGGTTACTAAAACCATGAAAGAAGGCAGAAAACCTGCACCTAGCAGTCTGGCTCACCCAGATGGGCTGGAGACCCGGCAGGCCTACGGAACGTGGCAACAGGCTCTTGGCGCTGAATACCTGCACAGTGCAAGAGAGAGATAGAGGTTAGATGCCAGCTGGCTGAGATAGAGAAGCATGACCTCAAGGGATGAGGGCGCCCCAAACTATCTTTCTGTATGTGTTTTCAGATCAAATGGAAGATGGATTTAAAAAAAAAAAAAAAAAAAACACCAACAACAAATAAAACCCAAACAAAAAACAACAACAACAGAGAAAGAATTTAGAAGCTTGGGGAGGGTGGAGAAGCAGAAGAAAGGAGTCTGAATGTTAGTAGATACTGTAGTTCTCTGGTGCACTGGAGCAACAAGCAGTGGGTCCTGAGATGCCGACCATGCTCAGGAGCTGGAAACTGAAAGCAATTTTCAGGCTGCCAGATAAGCTGTGGATGGAGCCAGGTTGGATGGAGCCCTGGGCAACCTGAGCTGGTGGGTGGCAGCCCTGCCCATGGCAGGAGGTTCGGGCTGGGTGGGCTTTAAGGTCCCTTCCAACCCAAGTCTTCCGTGATTCTATGATTCCTCCTGGGGTTAGGCCTATGGAGCCCAAGGAACAAAGTTCTCCTGACATTTTGAAACAACAAATATTATAAAGTACCTATGTAAATAGATTTAGGATATTGTTCTGAGAACAATTCTAAGTTTAATCATTCCCTGTATTATTTTTTTTCTAGAAGTTATGCTATTGCCGTGCAATAACTACAGTGATATCTGCTCTGTAGAGGTGGGTGATGGGAAGAAATAAGAGAAATAAGGTTACCTGCATTGGGTCGCAAAATATTCCTGTTACTTGCAGAGGTGGAAGTGCCCCTGAATGCTTTGAAAATATTGCATGGGTTAGTAAATAGAACTGAAAGACAATGTTTTCTAGCATTCTAGCAGTAAAGATCATGCTAGTTTGTTCAGTACGTACCTGTATTCAGTCCTCTTCCTTGTGAAGCCTGAACTTGTCCTGGTTGGACATCAAAATGAAGAAGTGTCATTTGTACCCCATGTTTGGTGCAGGACTACTGCTACCTGAATCTCATTTCATTGCTATCAGAGTTAATTGTTCATAGACAGAGAGCATTCATGGATATCCATTTTCAGATGTTAAAACCCCACCTTTTAAAGTCAGCTTAAAGAAGAACTGCCTTGTTCTGTCTAGTTAGATTAGTTAACATTCACTTCAGTTATGAGTACTACTTGTATTTGTCTCTGGTTTGCACTTAAGTTGCTTGTAGTTACTGCTGTGATTTACTTTCCCCAGTAAGTTTCCTTTCTCGATTGCTCAAGCTCATTATCTGTTTTTATTTCTATTTCAGTACTATCCAGTTGTGCGAGGAATGTTAAAAACAAACCAAAACAAAACCCAGACCAGATACCACACTTCCTGCATGGAGCTTACTATCTGAGACAAGAGCCAGTGAGTAGATACAAGCAAGCAGGCAGACTGCAAATAATGAAACAATAACAAAAACAATGTGGGAGAATTCATGTGTCTGAAATGTCTTCATTGCTGTCTACACAAAATGCTTTTTTAATGTGATTATGTTAATACATTAAACTCCCACTGTTCAAAAATACTGAGTTCTCAAAGCATTTGCAGATGAAGATTGTCTTCAATCATGCTTTTCTTTTCATTAATTGCTCTTAAGAAGCTTGTTAACATTCCAAAACCTTCTGAAATTAGTAGGAATGTTTTAGGTGACTTCTGAGAACAATGGACCCATGAGATATTTCTCAGTAAGTTATCATAAATGAGACCATTTTTAATGGTTGTCTGAGAAAACAGGAACTGCTGCTACTTGGGGGCTTTATATAACAAAATTAAGCGGCAGCAAATAGTGCATGCATAACCCAAAGTTTAACATTCACGGACTACTGGAAACCCTTTGATGGGATTTCTGTGAGCTGTGCTGAGAGACCATGAAAATTTAAAAGGCAAAGAGATCCTGTTTTGGGAAATAACAGGCTCACCTCCTAGGCTTTTAAACTTTGTGGCTTCTAGCTCTGTCTCCAGGTGATCTGCAGGTAGCACAAGATGCCTTCTTGGTTCTGGAGAGTGAGATCTGCTTATGCAGCAGCACAGTATAGAGTTGGGTGCTCTTTTCATGCCCAAGATTGGTACATACCAAAAACCGGAAGAAAATTAACTTTGAGCCTGAGAGCTTGCCTTAGTTTGGGATTGCCTGAGTGTCAGTATTTACAATGCCACTTGAAATAGTGCACATGAAGGTAAGAGAGAGATTAGTTCGTAAGTCCCGTGCACCACAAGTTTTGTTCTGTCTCCACACTCATTAGCTATTTGGTTTGCTTTCTGTGCTGCTTTTGGTTGATACTGAGTCTTACAAATGATGAAAACTGGTTTGAGAAGGTGAGCAGCTACTCCATTCAAGAAACAGGGATTTGCTCTGCAACTTAGTTGGCATCCCTGTTGGACTGAGTATCCAAAGAGAAAGGGCTGTATCTAAAACCAGGCTCCATCTGTCCCCCTTTCCCCCATGCAGCCCTTATCCAGTTCTTTCCATTCCTATGAACCAGGATGGTTTCACACTGTTGGATGAGAGCTTTCTATGTTGCTTATAATGCTGTTGTCTCCCCTGTGCTTTCCTATTTTCTTTTCTTACTACTATGGTAAGTCACAGCTGGGGATGAAAGGTTGTGGTAGGCAGCACCCAGCTTAAGGTCACTGGCTGAAAAGAAAAGAGGTGAGGCTGAACTGAACAGGCCAGAGTGCAGAGCAGACAACAGCAGGATGGAGTTTTGTGCGTGGTCCAATGCTGTGCAATGTTGTGCTTTGCTTTTGGCCCTGTGAACTTTTGCCAGTATTAGTGGCTGGGAATAAAAGCACCTTAGCTAACAGCAGCCACAGCCATGCTCCTGTCTGTGCTCTATTTCAACATTATTTACTTCTGAGAAGTCTTTTGCAGGCAAACTATGATGCCCTGTGAGAGGTAGATTTGTATGACCTGAGAGCCAAGATAGGCAAGAGAACGTTTGCTTCTGTCTGGTTAAATCATTAGAAACTCCAGCCTGAATAATACGAGTTCTAAAGGTTCCTCAGATAGAAAAAGCTCATTAACTACTTTGTATGTGGTTGTAACTTTGCTTTCTTCCTTTCTTTCTTTTTTTTTTTTAAACCAGATCTCCTTCAGAATCAAGAACAAATCAGGAAAATTCAGCAAGATGGATACAGAGTAGTCCTAGAAATCAGGTCCATGAAATCAGATGTATATCTCCTTCAGTTCTCCAACTCACAAGAACCTGTCCCTAAATCTCATCACTTCAATCTTCCAGGAGTTAATTTATGTCTAGAACTGCAGTAACGAAAATTGTGAAAAAAAAAACAGAACTACACTGCAATGAAGAAATACTTGAAATAGTGAGTAATTTTTTAAAAATTACTTTAAATCTTTTTGTTTTTTGACTAAAAGTTTGGTTTTACTTAAGACAAGCATAGCCTTCCCACTGACTTCACTGTTGTCAAAACTTCATTCTCAATATGCACCTCTTACTGCCTGAGGAACCTCAAATAGGTTTTCCTAATTGACAGTGAAGAAAAGAATGGCCTCTTTTGTGCCAGGAACACGAAATAGAAAAGAGAGCAACAAGCAGGACCAGGTTAACAGGCATAGTAGACACAAAATGATTCAGATTCCCACTGAAATTAAGCTGCTTGAAATTATGTTGGGACTTCTGTACATTTGGTTCTGTAAGATTAACTTTCCAACTCCTGCACTTACCCCAGAGCAGGACAGAAGCATGCTCTGTTGGGTGTACAGGGTCACATTCCTAGCATGTGGAATTGATGAAGGGGGATGCTCATGGTGCCCCTTTGGTGTGGGCAGGCTTTCTAGGTAGGAGTAGCAAGGTAGGAGACTTCTGGGCTCGCAGTTATATTTGACTTAATGATGCTTTTCCTCAAGACCTGAATTAACCAGAAGATGCCTGCTATGTACTCTGGCTTTGAAATACCCAGCTGTAGGTATGGCCACAGTTACATGTGTGAAAGTAGAACCAAGCTCAAGGCACTTAGAAATAGCAAGAGTATGAAATAGCAATAGTATGAATACTATGAAATCTTCCAGCTCTCTTTCATAAAAACCCAATCCAGCTGTCTTTTATACAACCCTCAAAATAGTGTCATGCTCAGAAACTTGCAAACAGCTGAAAATACTCTCCCTTCCTTGGCTGAGTAATTACCCATTGTATGAGAAAACCCCTCTACATATTTGCATTGCAGCCTGTTTGCTAGAATAGAGGCAGGCTTCTGGATAAAGCTGCAGAGCTCTGAATGGCCATGATTCTGTTGTCAAAAACACGACTGATGTGCCAGGAATAACACTGCATTTATGCCAGGCTTGGAACCACAACCTGAGCTTTTCACAAGAACTAAAGTTGGCATTTCAGAGCTCTCCGCCCTAAGTTTAAATAGCAGCGCAACTGTCTGTACTATGCGTCTTACAAGTAAATCAAATTTTCCTTTAAGAGAGTAAGACAGGAGGAAGCAACAGGAAAATACAACTCCAACAGCACAAACTCCTTTTCAAGAGTTGCAAAATCCAGCATTTGTCAAGGCAGGTATTGTCACTTGCAGCTATTCACTAGAAAGGATTCCCCAGCACTCGCGGTGATCAACATCTCTGACGTATCAGGCCTAGCATATATTTTTCAGTTTAAATACAGACTTGCATTCAACCACTGCGTTTGTTGATGCTTGAAAGGTTATTGAATCACTGCTGCCTTAAAATACACCACACTGCATGCCTTGTGGCACATCCTTCCTTACTGTACTTACTTGATGCTGCAGCTGCCACGGAGGAATATGCAGGGTGGACACTGCTAGAACCTAAAAATAAGAGATTTTGATTTTTATCCACTGAAACATTCAAAAAGACACCAATATGTATGAATAAAAATAAATGAAGAGAAGAAAAGATTAGGGAAAACCAGGTGTGAAAAAATTACACAGGGAGAATTCCTTCACAGTGTTTTCATCTTTAAAATCCAAGAGCTATTAGAAAACCATATGTTAAAACTTTCATTTATTGAAAGTTATCACAGAGTTCAAACTAAACTGAATCTTAACCTATTTGTTGAACATTCAGTCCAGACATATGAATCAAGGAAATAATTTGTTGACTACTATACCTGAAAATCATGACAGATAGAAAAGTTCCTCCCATAAGAATCAATATAGATGCCAAAGATAATGACTAGTCATAATTTCTCTGCTTACTGAAGATGAACTGCTGTACTAATGATCTACTAAATAATGGTGACTAAGACTATAAGACTGCATGTCTTGTTCCTTTAATTTTAGGAGAACTGTTAGTCAGAAGGAAAGCAATGAAAACATCTGTACTACTGACCTGTATCCCTGACCCTCTGCAGTCCAGGTCGAGGCTTGGCTGCAGCTGAGTCTGTTGTGGTTCTTGTTGTTGCAGGTGTTGTGGTTGGCTTTGGCGTTGTGCTGAAAGTATCTGTGGTTGTGGTCGTTGGGGTTGGTGTTGTGGCTGCCATTTGTGTGGTTGGCATTGGTACTGGTGATGTCTGATACACCTTGTGGACTGTGTCCCCTGTAGGAACATTGACACAATCACTCTGTTACATCCTATGTGGCACAGAAACATCATTAGTGACTCTTGCCATTGAAGGCAACCAAGACGGTGATGTTTTCCTGAGGATGTCTACAAGCATCCTCATCTCTGGACCTCATTAGAGCCTTCATTGCTGAGTGGATGAATATCTCATGTGCCTATGTAACACTGGAGTTCCTGACAACAGCCTGTAACAGACTTAGTGTTTCCCCTACACTTTCTTTGCTTTGAAAGAGAAACTCTCTGCCTTACAGCTGTCTCAGGCCTGTGCAGGGGCTCAAACATCCAGTTGAAGTTGCAGTTTCTGTTTTGCTGTCATCTTTTCTCAGTGTAAGTGAACTCTTTGAAAATCCATATAAATAGAAATCAACAGACACCTGGTAATAAAAGATGGCAATTCTAAGTCATAGACCAGAATGAAGTAGGCATTGCCTACCGCCACTGAAGTGCTATTGGCAGGACAGGTTTCAGGGATTCAAGAGAGGATTGGAGCAGGAGTCAGGAGGGCTTTGGCTTAGAGTTGCGGTGAGAGCAGCACCCAGGGGTACCCATTTCAGCTCACTTTGACTCAGCTGACAATTGCTACTGCTTTTAAAATGGTCTGTCAAGAGAACAGAGACAATTCTAGTTGCAAAAATGTGCATTCTAAATTGTCTTATGCAAAATTTTTAGCGTGCTTCCAGTCCTTTCCAGTCAGCATATTAGAAGAGTACTAATCTTTTACTTCTTCACTTATCTACCAAAGTCACCCTAAAATATATTCCATGTTCATCTCAGTCTTATTCTTCTCCTCCCTTCCTGTGTGTCCAGGGATGGCCTGACAGATTGTGTGCACTGAAAAGGAGTGGTGTGTCTTCATGCAGTCTTTTCACTGCAGCATGGCACAAGCTTGCATTTTACTGCTGGATGTTCCCCTTTTGGAAAGCATCACTGTGAAACTGTCTGGTGGATTAATTACCACCTAATGCCAGCCAGAGAAAAACTCAAGTCTCAGACCATTTTAATGGGATGATGTTGAAAGCAAGCTCAAAAGAAAAACAAAACAACTCAGCTGAAAAATCAATCTGAATGGCTCTCTTTGGGCTGGACGGTACCCTGCTCCATGCTGCTGCACTAAGAAAAAGAGGATAGAAGGCAAAGAGATACTTCCAGCGCATGACAGTGCTGCAGAAACAGGGAGTGGGCACAGCAGTGATTTCTGTAACCTTGGCTGCATGGAGCAAGGAGCCTGTGAGCTTCACTACAGCAGAAAGCCCAGAGGCAATGAAGCAAGAGACTGGGAATGTAATTGAGTTTCTTTAGAAAAAGACACAGAGATTCCCAACCCCTACCTTGTTCCCAGGCTTTCCCTGATGTATCAGATGTAGCTGCACTCTTTGTAACTTTTAGATCTTGCTCTGGCTTCTTAGGCTCTGAAGCAAAATGAAACACGTTAAGAAACATGGTTCTGGAATAAAATAATTTAAAGCTTTCTATTAGGAGGTTATCAGTCCCCAGAGGGAGGTATCCTACCACCTAGCATTAGAAAGTTTGGTCAGTCTAATCAGTGCTTCCTTGCTAGGAAAGAAAAAGTGATGGATGAGTGCCTCTAGACAGCAGTCGCCACATGTTTTCAGTGCTTCATTTAGGCATCTGACTGCCCCAAAGCTCCTGCCAATGTCAACAGAATTTCTGAAGTGAGCAATAAACACAGGTTTTACCACTAATAAACCAATCCTCATAAGATTAATGTGAGTCAGGGTCCTGGTGTGTGTAGGTTGTCTGGTGAATACCAACTAGTGTGTGGTATTTCAGTCACTAACTAACATTCAGATGTAGTTCTTTCTTGCCTGACATTGTCAGATCTTCATGCGGCCAAATCCTGGATGTTATGGGCTCACTTAGAAGGAAAGAGGGATATTTACTCAGCTTAAATAATTTGATTCCTTTCAGAAGTCTTTAATCAAGACTCACGCTACATGGTAGCTGATATTCAAGTGTACATGAAGCGTCTCCGTCATGGAAGTGACATTTATTTGTACTTTTTTTTGCAACTGTATAAACTCCAGTCTTTTCCTTGGGAATGTGAACAAAAAGAAAAAGAAAAAAAAATAAGGAATATCTTTTACTACTATACTTCTCTATTGTGATGCTTTTACTATTTGTTGAGTTCAAGACTTCATGAGCTTATCCACTGTGAGGAGTGATGTAAGGAAATGTGCATCTTTCCCATGCATTCTAATGCCTGTCAATGGGTGCATGTCTCGATTATTAAATTTTCTTTATTACACAGTTGAGATGCTACAACAGATAGCTGTGAATAGATATAAGGGAAAATCAATCATAATTACTTGCCTGGTTTAACAGCTGTGCTCTTTGAGGAAGAGAATTCAAGAGTTGATGGATATGTCACACCCTTTCTTGGCTTGCCCTCTACAAATAAAAATCATTGCACAATATCACAGAAAATTGTAAGAAACAAAACCCTCCCATCTAACATATGTGTTCAGAATCAGATCCCACTTTTTCACTATCCAACTAGTTTTCCTGAGGATTTCTCTCATGTGATGGAGGAGTCTCAAAACCATTACACTAAAAATACCAATGCTGAAACCCAGCATAGTAAGAAAAGATACAAAGTATGTAAATACAGGCCTGGGAAGGATTTGTAGTCATTCAGTTTATTTCTTTGCTCTCATGTGATGTTAAGCATGAGAGGATTATTCCTGAAGAAAATCTGTATAAACTGCGCTTAAACCTACTGCCTCCATGGGTTGCCTTTTTCCAGTTCCCAAATATGTAGTTGAACTAGAAAGCCTATTTGATGTGGGATTCGTTTCACCAAGCACACACTATTCTTCTCAGACCTTGCTTTTGCAACATGCCATTTCTGGCAACAATCTTCTGTGGTAATAACAGTGAGAGAAGGCTGTGCTTGCGTGTGGGGACATATGGTAGCTATATTGAGATCTAAAATGAGAGTCCTGTCTTAAAACAATGAGGTATGTTTCCCAGTTAAGCATTAAAACACAAATCTTTATAATGCCACACCAGATGCCACCTCTATTGGTACATGTAGCTGTGCAATTCCATTTCTTGGGACAGTTTTGTATTCTCAATGCATATCTGTATCACTGAATGAAAGATGTTGCAGAGAAGCTCAGTGTAGGTAAGATTACTCTGCTCTCTAGGAGCTGGAAAAAGCATAGCTGTGCAAGCTTGGATGTGATGTAGATAAGGATTTCTAGTCCCTGGTGACTCTCTACAAAAATGATTTGATATGTCATGCGTCTAGACCATCTCCAGTTAGACCTACCTCCACTTCCTACAAAACCTGAATTTTGATTATGAGATTGCTTTCTCTTATGTCCTCAGTGGTTCTTTTAGATGAACATTCAGCTATCATCCTGGCTAGTTAGAGACCAACAGCAGTCAACAGAACTGTCTCTCTCATGTCCCTTTGCATGTCTCTAGCCCCTTTGTTGTACTCCTCTCTGAAATTTCAGATATCAATAAAGAAGTTTCTTTGAGTTACTTTGAAGAAGTTACTTTGAGTTACTAATGGGGCAATGCTGTAAGGATCTATTTCATTTCTCATTTACATTGGTATAATTTGAGAGTAGCTCCACTGAGGTCAACACAGCTCTCTCAGAAGCTAAGCTGGCAACTGACATGCATGGACAGGCTGGAAAGAGCTTTTTCCTTTTTTTGGGGTTTATCATAGAAGCTGGACTAAGGTAAGGACAGCAGATCTTCCACTTTTTCCAGAGGCAAAACTGGCCTCAGGAGCTAAGTGGGAATAGGGAGCTCTTTTCAAAATTTGGCAGAAAGGTGAAAAAGATACATGACTGCAGATGATATCTAAATGCATTTCTTTATCCCCAAAAGTTCAGAATTGTCAGGTAAGTTATTGGCACACAGATGTGGCAATAGCATAATGATCTTATCTTAACTTAGAGCTAATCTGATTTCTAATGAAAACCTAAGGACTTTCGCTGTGCAAATAAGCTATCTGCCAAGGGGAAGCTGGCTACTACTGGACTCTGTGGTTTTTGATAAACATCAGCTTGCATCCCATATGTTGTCAAATGGTAGCTCTGAAGCCTGACCTGAAGGTGGCCCTGCTTTCTGGAGCTATGGTAATTTGCCTTTTCCACTGATATGTCATTTGGAAAAAGTTGAATCTAGGTCAGAGTTTGCTTAACGTACTTAAAAATGGGTTTACATGTGAGTTGAAAACCTTAGCTTCTGGCTGTTTGAGGTAGAAGCCATGGGGTGGTGGCCGCTCACCCTCTTGTGCCTATTTGCAATTAGCAAACCCAGAGGTTTAGGACTCTATTTTCTTAACCCACTCGCTTCAAACTCCCCCTAAACTGAATAGAGCCATTCAGCTGAGTGCCAAGGCATTTCAGTGCTTGAAAGTGAATACCAGTGCATTTGCATACCTCCTGGTGTGCTGGCTGCTTTAATCCCAGGGGACAGACCTTGTTCCCCACTGCTCCTAAATCATGCCACCTCATTGCCTGGCTCTCCCAAGGATTCTTCCTCCATGCTCTTTTGTGTGGATGTTTATTCATAATGTAAACATCACAAACTCTTGATGACAATATCCTAACTGGAAACAAACTGTTGGCACAGCCTTCCTGAGAATTTAATCTTCTGAATTTTTTTCTAAGATTGCCACATTTTCTGTGGGTATTGTTAGTAAGAATTTCCTTCCTATTTGTGTATGAAATGTAGTATCAAACATACAACATTACATTAGATTTATGCTTGAAGCAGTTTGTAATGCATTAGAATGACAGTTCAACATGCTTGAAATTGAGTCATGAAAGACAAATCTCATCATACCTACAAGTATGCAGGTTTTTCATCTTCTCTTTACCTATATCTCTAACTTTCTCTAGTATCATCTGTTATAGTGACTCATTAATTAAGAGTAAAGATATGTTACTACAAATCAAAAATTCCTGCAGTTTTATAGGATGACAAGCGAGCAGCTGCTGAGGTAAAAAGATCTTATTTCCTATTTATGTAGCAGAATTACAATGTGCTGTTTGTTGGGAAAAAAACAGCAGCAAGTACAAGTAGCAATTCAGCTATTCCAGGAAAGCCGTACTCATCCAAAATAAATCCTTCTCATGGTGTGGTGTACCCATGGTAAAATGCTGTAAAAAGTGCATCCAAATATATTAATGCAAACTCCAGATGGCAGTTCAGTTTGGTCTGCTTCTGAGACCTTATTAAATAAGGTCCACTAATTTTCACATGAAAACATTTCTTTGGAGAAGAAAGGAGAAGGGAGCATTTCGTAACTTATTTGGGATACAGCAATAGAATTTTTACTGCAGTGCTTTGTACAAATGCAATATGGTATTTGTACATGGATTTGAGATGGGATGACAGTTTTTTATTTTAAATGTATATATCATTAAACTATGCATACTTAATTTTATTTAGGAATTCAGAGAACCTTGGTCATTGTATACAACAGGTATACTGAAACTATGTTGCTTTACTTATGAAGGAAGCCTTCACATCCCAGAGTCACACTGAGGGGGTGTCCACACTGCAGCCTGCTTGGCTGCAGTACTTTTCAGGGGAACAAATGCATGGGGAGACCTACCCATCATTCCCAAGGCTTGGATTTTAAGTATCAACAGCAGGAGCTGGGATGCCCATGGGCAGTCAGTGCAGGCCTGTCACTTGCAATGGGCAGTGCACAGCTCCAGTGGAGTGTATTTTGCTTTGCTGTATCCATAAGAAGCCCAGAATAAAAACCAAGGTGCTTCAGCACAGTACCTGAGACGAGGAAGGACTCCCTCCAGCGTGGCAATGACAACGACCGAACTCCATTGGAGAAGCTCCCCCGGTACCCAGCATGGCCAGCCACCTTCTGAACAAGGATCTTCCCACCCGTGTTGTCTATTGCACCACTGCAAGGGGAAAACACAGTAGCTAAAGGTGGGAATTCTCAAGCCACAAAAACTGTTAAACAGTTAAAGAGGTAGGAGATGCTCACTTCCATTTTTTAAGCCAGGAGTTGCAGCGAAGCTACTAAGCTACCACTAAATCTACTGCTAAGAAAAAATTGTACCTCATCAACCCAGAAGAGCAGCTACACAGCACTGTCAGACTCTGTTTTTTCTTGCCATTGATCTACGGGGTCAGTGTTTAAGGCTGACTGAGTTGCACAGAAGGACAAGTTTCTGCCCTCCTTGCAATTCCTACAAGCATGACTGCATGACTAAAGATGTGTGGAGATGCACTCCGAGAGTTGGAGGGCCGGCCATGCAACAATAATAATTTAGACAAATCCAAGGCAAACCTCCCATTTGCCTGACTTGTTCTTTTTCAGAAGCTGTTTTCTTTGTTTTTCAGTGTGCGTTATTCACAGAAAACTGAGCCTGGTTTTGACTTCAGCCCAGAGTAAGCTGAGCAAAATGTTACTGGAAGCTGTGGAGGTGCGCCATGTAAGTTAACAAAGCCAAACTCAGCTGGCAAATGGGGAAAACTGAAACCCTCACTCCAATAATACAGGGAACTGGCATTTGGACTGCAGCAGAATTTGCATTCACTATCAGTATTTTGTACCTTCCCACTGGGACAAGCTCTGCTTGCAGAGACACGCAGTTTTCACTGTGCACTAATATCAAAAGGAAGAATTTGTTGTGTGAAAGTCAGTCCCTTGCAGGCCATCACCAGAGCACGGGGCTGAGCAGCGGCTGCTGTAGCCAAGATATGGCAGTCCTGTGCCCAGTGGCACCCAGGGGTGCAGCCCTGTAGTGGGACTCACTTCCATGCAGTCCTTCCTTGGGCAGTGGGCCTCAGCACAGCGAGGACTCTGCTGACCCTTTGTAAGCATCACCCCTTATAGCAGAGCTTTTGTCTTCTTACATGTACAAGTGAGAAATCATGCCAGGCAGTTTGAATTAAGAAAGCTAAATGTTTTGCATTTTATATTAATTTAGAGGCAGCTTTCCATGGCAATTAAAAGCTTCACATTAACACATTAACACAGTTTTCTGTCTCAGCAGGTCATATTGAAGTATGGCTGTTTCAGGGCCACAGCAGTTCACGGGAAGGGACTGTGAAAGGAAGGAGGGCAGAGAATTCCCACCAGTGGAGCAGCTGATGTCACCAAAGATTCACGAGCGCTTTCACTTTCTCAGTGCTGCTACAGTTCCCTTACACAATATCAAGGGAAATTGTTTTTCAAATAAGGTACAAAGTCTCAAAGTCTTAACTATTCAAACTTACTCAAGTTCCCAGATATTTCTCAGAACTGGAAGCACTGTGATAACTCTTTGAATGAAGCCAAGATGTCAATCAGACTCTACAAGTTCTTCCTGCACTTGTATCTGAATGCATCTTGCCTTTGCATCCTGCCTGCAGTTACAATGTTTTGGTTGTGAATTGATTCTCCGTTAAAAATATCTGTGCATTTTTTGCATGGCAAATTAAATTTGGCAAAATCACCACTATAAAATCTTCATTATGCACTTCTTCGTCCAGTATTTCCTTCTGTGGCAGAAAGGCACATCACTCAGCCTTTGACATCAAGGCCAGTTAAATTCAAATCTGCAGAATTAAAACCAGTCCCAGAAGTGTGTGAGATGTACATATTCATTGCCAGTGATACGTCAGTCTTTTTTTTCTGAAACATTATTAGTAGCAGCAGTTCCATCCCACTTGAATGAGAATAATAGTGTGAGATGTGCTAATCTCAAGACACTTTTACAGCTGAGAAACACCTTCACACACAACTGATTTCAGTAGGAACAGAGAGTTGTCAGCACCGGATCCATAGTAACACACACGATCTTTCTCATGTGCTTTCCACCAGAACAGCAGCCTGCAAACAGACCTACAAGGCACTGGGAAATTTGAAGGACCTGAAAAGTCATGAGTGATGATTCTCTTTGGATGCCTGGCTCAGTTTAACCCGCTCACCTGTGAATTGCAGCACTGCACACACTGGAAAAAGAAGCATAGATGTCTGTGCCATAAACACGGTATTTTACATCTTGACATCCTGGAGGGCATTTTGCAATGAATTCTGGATTTATTATCTTCCCAGCCTTGACATCGCAGTCAATCTGAGGTACGTCTGTGGGAGCAAAATCTTGGTAAAGTCAGATTGAATGTTTTCATAGCTGAATGATCTTGTCATAAAAGAACGAGTAACTGAATGAAAGGGATGCCCTCCTCTTATGCTCTTACACCAATGCTTTTGTGATACAAGAAATGTATGTGTCCTCTGCATCTACAATATAACACATAACAAGCCTTGTACCAGGGATTGTGGCTGTATGGATGGAATGGAGAAATCTGAGGATATTCGCAGAATCAGAATTGTAGGGGTTAGAAGAGACCTTTGGAGATCATCAACTCCAACCCCCCTGCAAAGCAGCCTCCCTCCAGCATTATTTCTGATCTTCAGTGTTTATTTCTTTGATGGAGATATGACTCTCTGCCGGAGAGAGAAAGAAATGTGGTTACCTGGGCTGTGGTTACCACTGAGAGAGGAGGCAGTAGAGGAAGAGGTGGCCATGAGTAGAGACCAGGAATGATCATGCACACAGGAGGCATGATGCTTCCCAAGTCTCCCCTGTGCTCTTGGAATTCTGTGCCATCTGTAATGCTAGGCTGCAGTCACATCCCATTATCTTCCCTTTAGTTTTAAAACCATTTGCTAGGTACAATTTACTTTGCACAGGGGGCTAAGTATGAGTCATCACCTCCCAGAATACTTGTATTTCGACTAAATAAAGAAAACAGTCTGTGGAGACTCTAATAGAGTAGGACTGAAAGTTATGCATCCCAGTGCATAAGACATACACAACCCCTCTCATGCTAAATAACTACATATGCTTTATGTTACAGCAGATTCATTTCATACATTTAGATCTCTTTCAAAAGCCTTATGATGACCCTTGTATGGTGTGTGGGGATAAATGAAGACGTATTTTAATACTGAAATACACAGTATCCCCTTTACTCATGGACCAGTAGCATGCATCTTAGTGATTTAATTCCGTAGAATAATTTGTTACTTAATATATGTTTCCACTGACTCTGTAAAGAACTGTGAAGAGTTACTAGAATATCACTTCACTTCAGACATTTTTATGCATCAGTCTTGCTTGCTGTAAAGCAGTCAAGCATACTAATGGGATCACTTACTTACATAGCTTAGCCTTTTTGGTCTTCTTTGTGGCTTCCTTAGCTGCATATGTACATGTAAGAAGTACACCTAGAACAAAAAAAACAAACAAACCACAGCTTCAGGGAAAAGGTGGACTGTGAGCATCGGTCACCACAAGCTCCTCTGCATGGGATTTCCCAAGTTTTAATCAACCGGTTGAAAAAATGAAATAGGAATATTTAATGACACATCTAAGTGTCTGCTTGTTGGTTAACTTGTCCAGTCAAAATGCCATCTTCTCTGGGGGAGCTTTCTGAAGGGAATTCAAGAACAATAGATCACATATTTATCTGTGGAACTCACTGTCAAAAGATGCCAATGAGTCTAAATAATCCAGAAAACAACAAAAAACCCAACTGTTTCCGTGAGCGGTAGAAACTGCAATTGATGTGATAGAGATACCAGCAGATCAACATCTGTATGCATTAAGTAATTAGGAAGCTGGAGAGAGAAAAAGACTACTAGGAGAAGAAAGAGAGGACATATTTATAACCATTTTGTTTTGGCACCTTCTTGATAGGAGAAAACTGCTTTCTTGTAGAACTCGGAGGAAAAGAGGATGCTCACAATACAAAATTAATAGCTGATTTTCCTTTGTAGGGAATCTTTAAGTTACAGATATTTTCAGCCCTGGTGATACATCTGATGTAGACTGTGTCTAGCTATGGTCAGGCACGTAGAAATCTCTTCAAGTAATTAGTATTACATATCTCTATGCAAAAGCCAGGAAATCTGGGTAGTCCATTTCTCCATTTCTGAAAAATTGTGCCAAGGTTTACTCTGCCAGCAGCCACTAATCAGCCAGGACAGGGGAGTACAAGACTACTAACTATTAATTGCAGCACATCAGCTGTACTTACCAAAGAAGGTTGCAATGACTGATACCTTCATAGTGACTGAAGCAAAGTCTGGATCAGTAAGGAGTACTGAAAAGGAAAACATGAATACATCAGGTTGCATTTAGAGGTATTGTGGATGGTACTGGAATGGTAAGGGGAGTGTGCAGTATTCATCAACCTATCACAGTCCTCATGTCCTGTGCCCCTTTCTCCTGGGCTGAGTTTGCTTTGCAGAGCAGCTGACATCCCCAGAGATGACACTCTAGGGCTCTAGAACAACCAAGGACTCATTTTTTAATTCTGTCAAACTTTGACTTTTACCTCAGCAAAACTATGGTTTCGTTGGTTTCAAGATTTTTTTCTGAAGCCAGTGGTAGCAGAGAACATGACAGGGAGTGCTCACAGATTTGCACATTCAAGTGTATCCTGTAACATCACAAATGTAAGAAGAACATGTCAGCTCGCTCTTGAAGCAAGTTGCATAAAGTATCTTGCAGTCATGCCACCGATTGTGAGACAAATTATTGATTTCTTCCTTTGCTGAGGATGTGTGTGTGCAAGCCTGAGATTAAGAAGACATCAGTCCTTCTGATTTTTCTTTGGGTCTGTTTATGTGGGTCCTGACTCCTGCCATTCCTGAGAATCTTGGCCAGCCTAAAAGACTACAAGCTAATCACAGGTATCGTCCTTCTCCTGAGCAGTTCCTTCCATGTTGCTTTTCTCTCTATAACATCCAGAGGATGTTATGCGGAGGAATATTGACTTATCCATATGCTCTTTCTTTTTCTTTGTATTGGAAAGAGTTACAAGTGGGCTGAATGGATTGTGCTTGAGCATTAAATGGATAAAAATTTAGCAGGACAATGAATCCATAAAAGTATGTATTTTTACACTGCTATTCTAATGAGTTATAGAGCTTGAGATGTGATGCTTTTGATCTTGAATGAAAAATAATTCAGAGACTCTATTTTAAACAAGGCATAAGAGAAAATATATTGTGATGATTTCATCTTCCTTTTTATGTTGATGAATTCCTCACTTGTAGCAAAAAGTGTTCATTATTTTGTGATTATTGGAGAAATGCTAAGCTGGGTGCTAATAATTAATGATCATTAAAATAAAGCAAAATGCCCGATACATATCAGAGCAAAACTTCTGAGAGTGAGAAAATATCTGTGTGAATTAAAGGAAAAACTTTAGGGTCAAAATTAAGTTGATGTTCAAAGAAATTGATAACATGCTTACAAATGGCAAGATTTTCACTAAAGACAAAATTATCCTGCTATCAAAGAGGAAAACCCACAGGGTATTAAATCCAGAAATGATCACAAAAAGCAAGTTATCTGCCTCCTTGAAGATGAGACAGTGGCAGATTCCACTTAGAGATTTGCGTACTCAGAGCAGGACTTTGTCTGTCCCAGGAAGGAAAGTTAGAATGACAATAGAAATATGGGAGATAGGGAGAGAAATACACAGTCTGTCTTCTTCATAGGCAGTGTTTCCATATTTTTCATTTTAATGGCTCTTCTTTTTTTGAGCAAGTCACATGATTTTTGAGTGAGAATGATGAAAACAGCAGGCTAGACTAAACTGGGTTCAGGCAGCTGTAGACCTTTATAATTTATAACCATTTTTATACAGGCCAGCTACATCTCTGAATTTTACTTCCATACTGTGTTCAGGGCCTTCAGATCTTGGGCTATCATGTGTGGGAAAGCACAGGAGTGTTTACATTGCTGGGCAGATAGTGCCTGGCTTAGGGCTCCAGAGGAGTCTGGTTGCAGTCATGGTATCTGGGGCCTAGGGATCACCTAATGTAGGTCCTGGAGATACTGTGTACTAGTATGGCATCCACTACTACAGAATCTTAAAGAGAGGAAAAGTGTAAAGTAAAATGATGATATTTTGTTTCTCAGGAAAGGAAAGGGAAGCTAGGGCTCTGATCCTGCAGATGGACCTGTGCATACAACAGGTTCTGTACTCTTTGGAGATCTAGTGCCAGATTTGGGGATGTTCTATATGCAGAAGATCAAAAATGACACTTTGCTGTTAAACCAGAGATACTGTCCTTTTATAAATTTACAAAGTTAATAGAACCCATTAAAACAAAACTAAAAGTTTCTGCTTGGAGTTAGTCTATACTATGAGTTTTACTGAGATTTCTCCTATTTTACTGTCATGAGTCTCACTATCATGATTTTTTTAACCCTATTTTTTAAAAACCTAAAATAACCCCTTCATGAATGCAACAGTCACAGAATCACAGAATCACAGAATGGCCTGGGTTGGAAGGGACCTCAAGGATCATGAATCTCCAACCCCCCTGCCGGGCAGGGCTACCAACCACCCCATTTACTAGATCAGGTTGCCCAGGGCCTCGTCCAACCTGGCCTTGAACACCTCTAGGGACGGGGCATCCACAACCTCTCTGGGCAGCCTGTTCCAGCATCTCACCACTCTCCTTGTAAAGAATTTTCCCCTAACATC